>JADBJO010028063.1:0-10000 GCA_016801955.1 Conus betulinus
ATGGTAAGAGTGAGTGGGGGGGGGGGGGGGGGAGGGTGTCAGGCACACTGGGGGTGGATGGGGTGGGCGTGCGATGGGAGCACAAGTCTCCGATATCTGTAGGCAGGAGGGACGAGGATGGTCGTTAAGAGTGAAAGTAATAATAATAATAATGATAAAAAACCACTGGAGCTTGAATACCCCCTTCAGTCGCTGTAAATACCTGCCAACTTGTTTCATTACTCAAGGTCATGAAGGCAATGTCTGTTTGGGTAGCTGCAAGGGTAAGCATGGGGGAGGTTAGTTCGCTGTGTCTTAAGTGTGACCAGAAAGCATGTAGTAAGGACCACTGTAGTAGAATATGGTGCGCTGTAAAATTGATGTTCTCCTCTCTGTCTCTCTGTCTCTCTCTCTCTCTCTCTCTCTCTCTCTCTCTCTCTCTGAGTGTATGCGTGTGCGCACGTGCATGCGTGCGTAAGTATATGCATGTGTGCGTTTGTGTGTGTGTGTGGTGTGTGTGTGTGTGTGTGTGTGTGTGTGTGTGTGTGTGTGTGTGTGTGTGTGCGTGCGCGCGCGCTGGTGCGCGCACGCGTATAAACGCATAAATCGCTTGAGGGTCGTATGATTTGTCGGTTGGAGTGAACTGACATGATGTACGTGTGTGTGTGTGTGTGTGTGTGTGTGTGTGTGTGTGTGTGTGTGTGTGTGTGTTGTGTGTTTGTGTGAAGAGAGAGAGAGAGAGCGAGAGAGAGAAGAGAGAGAGAGAGAGGACAGAGAGACAGCCAGGACAGACAGACAGACAGAGACAGAGACAGACAGACAGAGAGAGAGGAGAGAGAGAGAGAGGGAGAGAGAGACAGGAGAGAGAGGAAGGAGAGAGAGAGGGGGAGGAGAGAGAGAGAGAGAGAGATGAGAGAGAGAGAGAGAGAGAGAGAGAGATGGAGGGGAGAGAGAGAGAGAGAGAGAGAGAGAGGAGAGAGATGGCCCTTGTATAATGTCACTAAGAAAATCCGAGAGTTTGCTGAAGAAGTATCTGCATGGCTTCCTAGCGACATTCTCCACACATGAATTGCACAACGGGACACGCTGGATCAATCAAGCAGCTAGCTGTGCAGTTTCTCCAGTTCTATTTGTGTTGGCAATAGAGGCCATGCTGAAAGCAGCCATGAATCACTCAGCTTAAGCAGACCTCAAGAATAGATGCCAAAGGACCCCTCACCTTTCAACCCGTGAAACACACAAAACACTAAAGCAGCTGCATAAGCTAATTGCTTGGTAGAAGCAAATGGGTCCGTGTCCCAACTGGCCTCACCGACGCTGCAGTCTGCTGTCGCCTAGCAAAGCTGAAGGTATCCGCGGAATCCATGCTGGAGGAGAACAAAGTGAGTAAAGCAAGGGTACTAACTGTGCTTGAGGACACTGGAGACAATGCACCTTGATCAGTTCACCTCACCTTAAAGATTGGGCAGAAAACTGAAAGTATAGGAGACCCTGGCTGTGGGAAAGGACACCATCAAGATCAAAGAAATTACGGGACAGACATAAACCAGCAGAAAGGAGATAGGATCAACAGAAATGAAGTGGTGGTCAAAAGCAAAAGGGAAAGCAAAAGGAGACATGGTGAAAGAGGATCTGAAGAAAGAAAAGGATGCCAAGAGAATCCAGAGGGCAGCCCAGCAAGGGCAAGAGCAGCAGTGGATTACGTTGGGAAAATGCCCTCAACGAAGTCTCAGCTGTAATATGGCACCCCTTAAAATCAGCTTCATCCTCACATCTGTCCATGACCTCCTGCCCTCGATTTCAAACCTGGTGAAATGCGGAAAATCAGATGACCCCTGCCTGTCCTCTCTCTGTGAGGGGAAACCAATAGTGGAACATGCATTGACAGCAGTGTGTGATCGCATGCTTCTTCTATAACTATACAGTTGTCAAATTGTATTTTTACGTGTGTGTGTGACTCATATCTTCTCTGTCCTCAATTCATACGAAGTGGCATTTCCTTTCATTCTCCATACGCCATGCTTCTTATCATAAACTTAGGCCCTATCATGTGTCTTCTATAGTGATTGTTAATGCAGTATGTACTATGTTAATGAAAAAAAATGTGGCGATGACAAAACTGTGACATTTGAGAAGAAATTACATAACATAGCCTATTACACAAGAGGGTTTCGGTGAAAGCAGGTAGACTTGTGCTGAGTTGCAGTGGAAAATCGAATTTTGTAGTTGGAGAAAGTCATGTGATTTAATCATATAAATCTTACACTATCGTTTAAATTAGTTTGCACTTAAACCATTTCGAATCATATATGAACTTGTAAAATTCTCAGACAGTTGAGGCACCAGTATATTTCATATGGGAGAAGGTGGATGAGTGAATAGAAGACCGGGAAAACCAAGGAGAAAGAATCAATGTAAGTGTGCGTGCCTATCGCATATATCCCACAGCCTTTTATCTTAGATCAGGAGCATATACATTTTGTCCAGTGAAGAGAGAGCATCAGACTAGAACTACTAGACGACGATCGTTATGAGTTTTACGTGATACTCTTACCCTCCTCACATAAGTAAAAAACCGGCGAATTTCACATCACTAAACACAAACACGTAAGCAGAAAAGAATCGTGATCTTCTTCTCTCTGTATTTTTTTTTCTGGACCAATCGTTCTTCGTTTTCATTGTCCTGAATGTTATTTATCTTGCCTGACAAAACGCGTCGTGGTTTGTCTTGTAATCTGTTTGTCCGTATTGCTGTTGCGGAAAAAAGTAACTTTTTTTTAAACTTGCTTCAATGTCCGTCTTCAGTCGCCCAACTTTGAAACTGGACAAATCGGTTGAGTGATACCAACAGAAAATATTTCTCTCAGTGTGGTATTGTGTTCGTGAATCCGTACCAATATTATGGTGCAGTGTACCCTCTGCTTAAAAGAAGTGAGTGATCATGTTGTCTTTTCGTGCTCGTCAACTCAATCTGGTCCCTGCCTAATTCATGGCGTCACAACGCCTCGTATCTGTCATCGGATTTCGGGTTTTCAAAAGATTAATTTCGGTTACATTAGTCATGCGGGAAATCCGTGTAACGAATATCTTAAAATAAACTAGAAGGGTGGTCTTATAAGAGAGCCAAACTCCGTCACGTTTGAGCGAATCTGGGATCAGCTCTTTACGTCGGTTCACGAGTGACTTCAAAATTACTCTCTGCCCGGGGAATGAGAGTTATTTCCATAGTGAGTCTCTTCATCTTTAATATAGGGCATGGCAAAGTGTTATTTTGTCATTATTATCACTTCATAGGGCGTGGCAAAGTGTTATTTTGTCATTATTATCACTTCATTATTATTACTATTTCTATTCTATTATTATTATTATTATTATCATTAATATTGTCATTATCATTGTTGGTATCATTATTACTATTATTATTATTGTTATTACCATCATCATTATTATCGTTCCTGTTAATTTCAACGTTGTCGTTTTTGTTGTCGTTGTCGTCATGATGATGATGATGATCACCATCAGTATCATTATTACTAGTCTTAGTTGTAGTAGTAAGGGACCTACCTCTAAGTACTTTGCAATCCACGCTTTCGTTTACACAACAGGCTGCCAACCTGGGTTGAGCCGACTGAAGGGCTACATGCTAGTGCTTCGTTCAGTCGTTTCCCGTGTCATTCCACCAACATCAGTCGCTCATGTTTTTTCCCCCACTATGTTTAAGGGGTCATCTGCATCAACGGCCAAACTAGCCTTCTCTTCCGAAAATTGGTGATGGAACTTGACATGTGTGCAAGATGTTATACGTTTGTTCACCATGGGACTCGATTTATGGCTGCATTCGAAGAATTTTTAGAGGGTTCATGCTTTGGTCGCATTGCACCTTTTTGACCGAAAACATGTCAAATTCTATGTAATATTGAAGTCAGAGCATTTTGAGTGTTGTAGAATTAACAGTGAAGGATACAAAGACTTCAGTTCGCATGATGTGGATCACTACAGGCTGAACACCAAACATTTTTGCGCCAAGACCTTGCTTAAGGAGTCGAATTTCTATAAACTGGCGCTGTCAGATTGCTTAAGGAATATTCATTTGTTTGAAAACGGATTCTCCTCGTTTTCTTTCATATGGCCATCAAGGTTACAAGCCAGGTGGTTCCAAACATCAATCAAATTAAAAAAAAAAAAAAATTGGGACTATTTGGAGGCTTCAAGCCGGCGCAAAGATAGGATCACGGGTGAGTAGAAAGGCTGTAAATGTGTGTCAGCTAAGGGGAAGGTCATAATATATTTGGAGATTGTTTGCGATTTCATCGGTGAAAATCCCCTCAAACAAAGGGAAAAGAATTGGCGAGGATTGAATGCTGGCTCAAATTTATTGTACACCTGAAAACGCTGACATGGACGTTACATAATGCTTTAGTGTACAATCTATTACATAATGCTTTCGTGTACAATCCTATTTGTGGCGTGTGGAAACATGCCCCCACCCCCCCCCCCCCCCCCCCCCCCCCCCCCCCCCCCCCCCCCCCCCCCCCCCCCCCGCCCCCCCGAGAGAGGACTGTCGCCCCGTAAAACTTCGAGCTTATGACAGTGACATGAGAGTGATACTTGCCGGATACAGCTCTCTCCCCTCCCTTCGATAATAAAACACACACCTTCTCTTCTCCCCTCGGCTACTTATGTATGGATTCCCACTGTTCCAAAACGAAGAATCTCTCAGCAAGAGGGACGACTAGGATAATGTTTCGATCATTTTTACACACACAAACACACACACACACACACTCTCTCTCTCTCTCTGCATCTCTCTCTCTCTCTCTCTCTCACGTTTGAAGAGGGTGCATAAACAACATAGAATACAGGCACAGGAAATGTTCACCATTGAAAAACGGAAATGGGTAGAGAAACATGGGAAAATTGATAACACAAAATTATGAACAAATAGCAATATTCAGATAGAATTTTAAATGCTTTGTATAAGTAAACAGCAAACTGTTTGACGATATCTTCACGTTCGGATGACATAAGAAACACAAGTCTAAATAATGTGGGATCGTTTAGATACTTAGTAGGGATTAGCTGGTCTCTAAGATTTTTCAAAATGGGACAAACAAAATACAAAATGAAACTCATCTTCTCGTACACCTTTACAAAATGGACAAATAAGATTTCGTTCATTATGCTGTTTGTAACGATAGTGATGCAGAGATAAATCAGATATATCCAAATCGAAATCTGGTCATGATATACTTTAAATGTCTGTCATTTTCATGTATATGTAGGTTGGAACACAGTGAAGCAAATTGAATTGCCTATACGAATGAAATCTGGTACTTTCTTGAAAATATGCGCATTCCACAGTTGTCACCTGCAGTCAATTAATCTTGTACAAAGCATACGTAAGAAAACTAGTCATGACCCCAACACCCTGACTGAGCCACATATACCCAAACCCAAGTTCACAGAGTTTAACTTTAACCTTTGTTACCGAATTTACTCTACCCCTTTCACCTAAATCATATAACATTTTATATGCTTTTTTAGGCAGCCTTGACTCTTGCATTTGTTTAAGTTTTAGCCAGTAATGAATGCATCTAATCATAGAGTTTAAACAAATTGGGTATCTATTTGTCTCGCCATATACCAAATCATTAGGTGTTTGTAATGAAACTCCAAAGAATTTCTTCATGGCAAACAAATGAACTGTTTCAGTGAGGACGCCGCATTATCAACCCCCACACTTCAGCGCCCTGTATTGTGCAATGGGCTGCACTTGAGAATCGAACCATTTACAAAACACCTGAAAAGACTGATTTCCTAATCTAGACAGATGTTGCATTATACATAAAACAGCACGCTTTGCCCTGGTAGCAAGTTCTTTACATGCCAGAGAAAAACTCAAACGCGCAGAGAAATAAATGCCCAGATATTTATATGCATTGGTAACAGGCATAGTAACTCCATTAAAACTCTATTGCTCTCTAACATCTAAATATCCACCTTTTCTAAACACAACAATGTTGCTTTTTGCCATGGTTACCTTTAACTGAAGTGAACTTGCAGCTCGAGAAGGACTATTCAACTGAGTTTGAAGACCAATAACAGTTTCCGATAACAAAAGAATATCATCTGCCAATAACAAAATGAATACTTGTAAAAAGTCAGCAGTAAATGTCGCGCCATGTCTATTATTGGAGACAACTTCTCAGGTTAATTCACTGATGAACAAAGAAAAAAAAAAACGATAAGGCTACACACATTCCCTTGTTTCACACCACTGGTACACTGAATGAAATCTGATATATTTCCCCACATCTAACTTTAGCTTTCACATTGCTATACACACACTCATTATGCATTTAAATGGCTTCCCACGTATACCATTCTTTAACAGCATAGGCCCTAGAACACGTCTGTTCACGGAGAGTCAAAAGCTTTTTCAAGATCTATGAAAGCAACATATAGTTTACGATTCAAAGAACATTGTTTTTGTATAAATGCCATCAGAGTAAGATAAGATAAGATAATGTTGCTTATAGCCCAGCCGACCGCAAAGGGCCATATTAGGGCTATTACCACGTTAAAATCAACTCAAGTCATTCATTCACACAATTCTTTAAAATATATTTTCTAAAAACCCATCCGAAAGTTTGTTAAAAAAGAAACTTTCCACTGTAAAATCTCAGATCCGATGAAAAATGTTAATCTCTTTCAAAAACTCAAAGATCGCGTCAGGCGGAACTCTCTAAACAAGGTTTTCATGGAATCTCTGTAAAAGGTTTGTGTTTCGCATCATGCAAATCCCAACACCCTAAAAGAACATGTTTCATTGTGAGTGGCACATGACATGGAATGCACCATGGAGCTTCTTTATTCTTTAATTAAAAGGTATGAATGGGTAAAATACAAATGGCTTCCGCTTAAATCCGGCTTGATACTCCCTGTTAGATTATTTTCTGTTACTCATTCCTGTAACCTGTAATTAACCACCGTACTGTAGATTTTACTGGCTGCGTCGCAGATAGAAATACCCCAATAAGTTTTACGATTATTTACATCACCTTTCTTGTGCAGAGTAAGAACGATTGATTCAGTCCACTTTTCTGGATAAAATCCTTTATCAAAAAGAGTATTAAAGAAGGTCACCAAGAAGTTCAGAATTGCGTCTGATTTACAACCATGCTTTAAAAACTCACCAATGATGCCATCTGGACCGGCAGCTTGACGATTTTTAATTTTCTTAAAGCAACACAACAACCTCCTCTTTAGTAATCGAACGATTTAAAAGTGTCTACTTCTTCGTTGCTTTCTACGCTGTCATACTGAACAAATTCATCGCCTGATTCATCTTTTGCTAAAATCTTTCTAAAGTGTTCAAACCATGTGACAATATCAATAATATTTGCCGGTTGCCTCTTTCGAAACGAAATCTTGTGTACCGTGTCCCAAAACTCTTTCCGACTTTTTAATCGATGAGACTAAACACATTTAGAAGAACGTTACGTTATGCTTTCTTTTCATTCTTAGTAAATGTTTATACTCACGTCTTTTTATGCAGTAGCTCACACGGTCCTCATCATCATGCCTACGATTAAAGTTATTAAGCAAATTCCGAACCCTTTTTTTTTGCAAGCATGCACTCTGAATCAAACCAATCCTTATCTGCATAACGTTTCATAGAGATGACCTTTTTCATGCATTCTGCCGCATCGCATCTTTTAAATATGAATTGAAAACATGCAAGGCATTATCAATGTCATGTCTATTAGGCTTACCGCATGTGACATTTTCCCCTTAAATTCTTCTGACAAAATATTGCCATAGTACACATCTGCAAACTCATCTCTCCAAACAAATTTTTTGAAAAATGTGGTTGTATGTGTTTGGCACATTGATTTCTTGATCAACTAAACGACTAAAGTTCAATTTGACAGGCATATGATCTGATTCAATCCGCTCACATACCGTCAGCTCGCTTCCATCACACAACAAGGAGAATAATTCACAAGACATCCAAAAGTAATCGTTCACACTGCATCCACTATCTAACACAAACGTGTAGCAACCACTTCGATCGCCATAACACGTACCATTTAGAATACATAAATCAAGAGCAGTGCACATATTTAATAACAATTTGCCATAATTATTCAATGATTTGTCTTCTGAGCACTAGGCGAGTGACTGGACATCCCGACATTCAAAACATCACACCATGGGAATCTTCCTGACGGTGATGAGAGAGAGCTGAAGTCCTACTATCCAGATCCCCCCCCCCCCCCCCCCCCCCCCCCCCACAATAAGACATACATATCACCATGAGTCAAAAGCAGTCAGTGACATATTCTTCCAGTAATGCAATACCATTTTCACTCTCAAAATAAGCATAATATGGAGACCCCTCAGGAGAACATAAAAAAACAAACAGAACATCTTTATCAGAACTAAAAACAATGACAAGGATAAACGCACGAACAAACATTGGACTTAATGTTAATCGGTTTGACGTATGACATCAATTCATTTTTAATTAAAAATATTACCCCCCCCCCCCCCTCCCCCCAGCTGATCGTCTCCCCTGACGAGTAAAATTTTACAGCAGGAACACATACAAACTTGTATATCCGGAAAAGATGGTTGAAGAACATTTATCCACAAAAAGTTTCAATAAGACATAATTATGAAATCAAAAGAACTGACAAAGAAATGAAGCACATATCAGACAGTTTAGAAATAATCCCATTCACATTCTAGTGTAAGAAAGAAAAAGATTTTGTTTCAGCACGAACATTATTATGTACATTATTATCAAAAGCTCGGTCTGTTTTTACAGTTTCCGTCACAACCGGTTCACGCCCCCGCTTACACGACTTCATTTCCTCTCCATGCTGCTCACCGCACAAGCTGTCCTCTTCACTCCCCTCACAGTTTACGGACACATCTCCAAAAACACGCGCAGTGACACTGTCAGTTACACTGGTCGCCAGCGATGACACCGGTGTACGATTAACAGGTGAGTCCCCACAAGAAAGTACCTGATGAGCGAAAGAATAAAGGGACCGGCCGACATCCTATTTCATCTCTATCAGTCTGTTTTCACCATCCACAGTATACTTTTCCCCGTCGATCAGCAGATGGTTGAAGACCATTGTAGCTCTCTTGCCGCCCTGCCTGGCTCATTTGAGATGTGGAGACAGTCTCTTTCTGAGATCTCTCACACGACGGGAGAAGTCTTCCCCTATAAACACGTTGGACCCTTTAGGTTTACTTTGCAGAATTCTCACTTTTTGTTTGTAGAAAACACAACGGGCAATGATAGGAGAGTCATGTTTGTTTTCAGCCGGTGCGCCCTATCGAGCTCCGCGTCGTCGGTCAGTTCCAGTTTTTTTTGTGAACAGATTACGAAGTAAATCTTCACAGTCTGCGCTGGTTTCCTTGTCACTCCTACGTAAACCATAGAAAATAAGGTTGTTTCTTTTGGAGCGACCCTCTAAATCATCCACTCTGGCGTTACATTTGTCAAGCTTTGAACACAAGTCACTGCTGGTTTTCTTCAGGTCTTGGTTCTGGTTACGTAGCTCCACCAGTTCATCCTTCAAGGCCCGCACTTCAATCTGAAGAGACACGTAGAAATCACGCAGATCGTGGACCTCCTTCCTGAGCTCCTCCAGCTTGGCGTTCGTCTGGACACTGGAAGACACAATCTTAGCCATGATTTCGTTAGCGTCGGCTCCGAACTCGATGACGTCGAAGAGCGACGATCTCCGGGTCTCTCCAGACTAACGCAGCGAGAACTCCCAACACTACTGAATCGTGTCTGCCTCGTGGTATCGCTGCTTGGTAGAGAATTGGGTCCAGGGTTGCTTTCAATGTCTCCGCACTGTAGTAAAAAAAAAAAAAATTCCCCCAAAACAGGTAGGTGAGTAACAATCCAAGCAGCACAACACCGTCCACACTGCGGGAAAGAGACAACATGGCGATACGTAAGGCCAGCTTTCTTTTCACTCTTTTCAAGATGAAG
>JADBJO010028063.1:17500-20556 GCA_016801955.1 Conus betulinus
AAACATGCCTCAGAGTCTTTAACCAGGTAACGCTCCATTATGGCATGTCCAAATCAAGCGACAAAAAGCGGACTCGTGTGTCCAGCCACCTGTTGTTATGACAACGCAGACGGGTGTAGGCTGCCTATCTACTGACACACTGACATCTCAGGTGCTGTGAGGTGTGAAGACAGGTGTGTCGATGCCCTCTTCTGCCAGAGTCCATCCAATCCACTGAACTGCCACCGTGTCTCTGCCTAACGCGTGATGCGTGGCCTGGAAGGCTATGGAGAACTCCACACAGACCTTCCTGATCGGACAGTCCTTGTGAAGTAATCCTTAAATAGGAACACGAACAGTCTTTGTCGTCTTTGTGAGATAAGTCAAGTGGGGACTTAGAGAACCTCCATGTTGAACGTGCTTTAAAAACGCCATTTACACGGAATTTTCATTTATGTATCGTAGACACATACATGAAATATTGACAATACTTAAAGTTTGATACTGATATCTAAGAAACGCAACAAGAAGCGTTATATTCTCTGTGAAGTTCTTTCTTAGTAAATTTTTTCTAAAGGGTTCCAGTTTTCATCATATCTGGCACTATGTTGTCGCTTCAGGTTTTCTACTTGTTGATCGATTGTTGGGCTTCTGCAATGCACCTTCAACACATTTATGACCTGACTCTGTGTCATTAAATGACATCCCCCCCCCCCCCCCCCCCCCCCCCCCCCCGATTGTTTCGATAACATGGGCAGATTGCCCTATACCAACGGTGCAACGCAAACCTGCCTCCTCTGTCCTCAGAATAACGAGGAAGGAAATCGGCACCCAGAGGCGGTGACCCATAATCCATTGTCCCCCCCCCCCCCCCCCCCCCACACGGGTATCTCTGCCCCAGGCTGATAAATAAACACCGTTCAGTTGTGAAGTGTGTGTCTCGCCAGGAGTGCGTGACGGTGTTGACTGTGTCCGCATAAAGACCAGGTGCTGCCTGTCTCGTTACCTTTGTCACTTACACGCTTACTCGTGTACGAATGACCTGTTCACCATGTTATACAGTGTATGTGTCTCTGTGTGTGACACAGTGCGTGAGTGCGTGCATGTGTGTATGTGTGTGTGTGTGTGTGTGTGTGTGTGTGTGTGTGTGTGTGTGTGTGTGTGCGTGCGTGCGTGCACGCGCGAGAACCTGATATCACTGACGCCCAAAACTGACACCACCCTCCTGTCCTTGTTACTGCTTTTGTTGCTTTCTGTAGTGTGTTTATTTCTGTTTTTTCACCGCTTTCCCCCATCCCCTCTCATTCGTGTTGAGCCTGTGAAAAAAGGAGAATGGAAATGCACCTATTCATGCAACTTAATATGATAGATCTATGTATCTATCTATCTATATTTATGCATGTTTGTGTGTATATATGTGTGTGTGTGTTTGTGTGGTGTGGTGTGGTGTGGGTGTGGTAAGGTATGTGTGTGTGTGTGTGTGTGTGTGTTTGGTGTGGGTGGTGGTGGTGGTGGTACTAGTGGTGTGTGTGTGTGTGTGTGTGTGTGTGTGTGCGCGAGCGCGTGCGTGCGTGCGTGTGCGTGCGTGCTTGCGTGCGTGCGCGCGCGCGCGCACGCGCGTGTGTGTATGTGTGTGTGACGAAAAACAGTGTGTGTGTGAGAGAGACAGCACGCGCGCGCGGGCGCGCGCGCGTGCGTGCGTGCGTGCGTGCGCGCGCGCGCGCGCGCGTGCGTGCGTGCGTGCGTGCGTGCGTGCGTGCGTGCGTGCGTGTGCGTGTGTGTGTGTGTGTGTGTGTGTGTGTGTGTGTGTGTGTGTGTGTGTGTGTGTGTGTGTGTGTGCGTGCGTATGTGCGTGCGTACGTGCGCACATGTGTGTTGTGTATGTGTGAGACAGTTCCGGAAACAGATTTCTTTCTTATTAACGTGTCATGGCGCGAGTACTCACCCATGGGTATAATCCAACATCCGTCATGTCATAGTAACGCCGTAACAGTTTGTCACACGAGAAGAGACAGAGAGAGAGAGAGAGAGAGGAGGAGAGAGAGAGAGAGAGAGAGAGAGAGGGAGAGAGAGAGAGAGAGAGCAATAACAAACAACCACACGACAACTGCTACCGTTACTTCTGCTACAGCAACAAGTGCTCCTGGTAAAACCACTGGCGCGCCTGCTACTTCAAGGGTTTCCTCCTCCTCCTAAGATGTTGTTCCTTATTTTTTGTTTTCATGATTTTCGTGATTGCGGGCGTTAGTGTTTGTTGGGACGTCGTAAAATCCACCGCAGTGCAAAACTTTGTCTTCTTACGAAAACAGACAAACAAACGACAGGTGAAATGAAATACTGATGAACATTAATTACAAGCAAGCTGTCTAAAAACCGATGAAAAGAAAACGACGATGCATATTGACAGTCTGAAATAGCTAGCTTCCCTTTCTCTTCATGAAATATATCCCCAAAATTGGTTGGAATACAGGCTACAACTTGAGTGATTGTTGGGCACTTGTAGCATTTCTACGGTGTTTTTTAGTTAAATTCACTTTGGTCTTTGACGACGAAAGAAAGGGAAACAACGAGAAAGAGTCTAAAAAAGCCAACGCAATGGTGAAAGTTCCGATCTCTACTTCACGTTTATACCACTGGCCCAGTGAGTGGGAGAAGTTCACTTTATTTGATGCATTTTCAGCACCACAACAGGACATTGTCCATGCCTCTTACCTTTTTAAATGTCCTCGTTTGCTTGCTTTTCAATACAACTCATTATACAGTTGGCAAATTTAATTTGAGGTTAACAGTTTGCTTTCGTCTGGAATGACAAATCCATGTAGTTGTTCAAGATCACTGAAAAAGTCGTCTGGTCTAACCAGGGGAAATAACTTTTCATCACGAGTTCTTAAGCTCGTAGGAGTAGAAGCCCTTCGTATTGGTTACAATAATTACGAAAATATTGACAGTAACGAGAACACTATCCTCCTTCTCCTCCTCCTCTCCTCCTCCTCCCCCCCCCCCCCCCCTCTCTCTCTCTCTCTCTCTGAAAGGAGGCTGGGTGAGAGATGGGCGGGAAAGGGTGGAGAGGGAGGAAA
>JADBJO010028064.1:0-2500 GCA_016801955.1 Conus betulinus
TTTTTAATATCCTTCATCGCCTATTTTGCTTCAATCGAAAACTAAATAGCTTCTAACTATCCCCACCAACGTTTCGTTCGGGCTCAATTAGTGGCACCATACTGTTTGTGTTTTGTTTTCTATTTTTTCTTTCTTTAACACCCATTGTTTTCCCCTGAATCTTTTTTCTTCAGCCACATTTCCCCCTGAATATGTGAAATACCGACAGCGAAATCCTATTAGCTAAATTATAAGATCCCGTTATTTGTAAAACTTTCCACTGATCTTAAAAGCTCGGAAATGGATTTTCACACACACACACACACACCCACACACACACACACACACACACACACACACACACATAACACACAACACAACACCACACACACACACACACACACCACAACACACACACCCACACACAACACACACACTCACACACCCACACACACACACACCACCACCACCACACACACACACACCACACATTCACAACGCACCCACTCACGCACGCACGCTCACGCACGCACGCACGCACGCGCACAGCACCCACACACACACACACACCCACACACACACACCACACACATACACACACATTCACACGCACGCGCACGCACGCACGCACGCTCGCACGCACGCACGCACGCACGCGCACACCCACACCACACCACACACACACACACACACACACCACACACACACTCACACACACACACACCACACACACCCACACACACACACACACACACACACTGCACACACACACCACACACACCACACACACACCACACCCACACACACACACACACCCACACACTTCGCGCGCGAGCACGCGGGCGCAGAACACACTCAATAAACACAACGCAACAATTATAATAGTAGATTTTCGCATCTTAAGTTCTTGCTTTTAGAGAACTGTAACAATATAAATATCGTTTCTTGACTTCTTACATTTTTGTGGACATTATCAAATAGCGTTAATGCTCCATGTCCGTCTGTCTGTCTATAGGTCGGTCTGTTGGACAATTGATCGTTGGTTTCGATCTCTGTCTGTCTGTCTGTCTGTCTGTCCTGTCTGTGTCTCTCTCTCTCTCTCTCTCTCTCGTTCTCTCTCCTCTTCCTCTGCCTCTCTCTCTCTCTCTCTCTCATTTAGGTTGATTTTCCAAACCTACAACTGTTCCGGTTCTCTCTCTCTCCTCTCCTCGTCTCTCTCCTCTCTCCCTCTCTCTCTCCCTCTCTCTCTCTCCTCATCTCTCTCTCTCTCTCTCTCTCTCCTCTCTCTCTCTCATTTAGTCGATTTCGCAAACCTACAATTGTTCCGGACAGAAGAAACATCGTAATCATACAGTGATAAAACGATTCATTTGCGACAGTATCATCTGGGCACTATGTCTTCTCTTTACTGGAGAGTTCCAAACCCAGTCGTTCGTTTATTATGAAAAAGAAAACAACTGTGGACTCAACAGGCACCTTGTTTTTACGCTAGTTGGACACAATCAAATCTGAATACTCACTCTTCACACGCACACATGCAAGCACTGAATTGTAGACACCTCGAATCGCCATATACAATTTACTATTAACACCGCTTTTTACAAAGTTCATTCCACAGAACATTCCGATTTACCGAGTCAAAGGCCTTCTTGAAATCTAGTAATGCAAGAAGAGCTTCGTATTACAGAGTAGGTGTAACTGTACCAACGAAAATAATACAAATACTATGATATGGTCTATGATGCTGTAACTGGCTCTGAAACCTGCTTGTTTTACCCATTATTTGTTCTCCATTTTTAGCCCATGCAGTTCAATCTTGTATTCAATATGTATATGTAGATTTTGCTTAAAATGCTGGTACGTGCTACTCCACGATCGTGTCGGGATTGTTCACATCTCCTTTTATTTAAGAATTGGTATAATGATAGATTTAGCCTATTCTGATCGAAGGGTGCCATTGTCAAATAGTCGGGTATGTAAATGGACAAGGAAATCATTAAGCCCATTAAAACTAAACATGCACAATACCTGCATTATTGGACAGTATCTAGCATCAGACACGCAGACATATTTAGTAGAATATTTCAAAGGGGATGAAAGGTGGTCAAATATATAAAGCCAAATACAATTGTATCAATACAAGTATCTTTACTTTCATTATTATGTACACCTGCGTTTGAAATCAAATAACACACATTTGCTCGTAAGGATTTATAAGTATGCATCTGACTACCTCTCGCTCTCGCTCGTTTGTAACCAAACTTACCAGTTAAGCGACATATCAGTATGAATATGACAAGACGAAATGAGTAGCTTCATTAGTAACAAAATATACACACGAGTGTGTGTCAAAAGACTGTCAACGTATACTCATTTACTATCGTTTACGTCTTTACCTTCGAAGAAGGTTTTCGCACATTTATAGCATGGAAAATATATTTGGTTAAGTGCTAACAATTTGTCCCTCTCTCTGCTCAGAGCAAAGATTACAAAGGCATTGTTGAGATTTGTTTTAAGAACT
>JADBJO010028064.1:7500-20556 GCA_016801955.1 Conus betulinus
TGAACGTCGTTCTAAGTGAACTCTTTTCACGTGAATTGTTTTTCGGCGACACAACCACAGTAATCTTAAGTGTTATGTTTGTCAGTTGGCCAGTGTGGCGTGGGAAAGGTTGAAATAAACCGCAATATTGCCATTATCTCATGGGAGTTATGTGGCTTCTATTTTACATCTTACTGCCAAATCTCATGTCAGATTGACATAGAGCAAAGCCAGATCGGACAACAAAACATCACTGAGTGTTTTCCAATTGTCAGGACTAGTTAGTCTCTCACTGATATAAACGGACAACCCTAAAACACAGAGGGGACTCGGTCCTGTGTGTGCCATTAAAGCTGGGGCTGCCATATGATTCAGTGCCACTACTGTTAAAATGGCATTGGCCAGCGTATTTGTTTTACTCACAGATCATGCTGAAGGCTTACGCACTATTCACCAGCCTTTATCACCCTGATATGTCGCTTTTTTCTGCACAAACTTTTGCAACTGATTTTCCAGCTGGACTGAATTTGCCGAATTACGCTTATATATGGTGGTGTTGCCCTAAGCTTCAGGGAGATACAGCTAGGCAGAGACAAATAAGAGAGAGAGAGAGAGAGAGAGAGAGAGAGAGAGAGAGAGAGAGAACGCGTAAGAAAGACAGACAGACAGGCAGGCAGACAGACCAAAACAGACGGACAGACAGACAGAGAAAGAGGGACAGGGTCAGAGAGAAAACAAAGACACAGAGAGAGAGAGAGAGAGAGAGAGAGAGAGAGTCGGAGACAGAGACAGATAGCGAGTGAGCGAGTCAGGAGCGAACGAGACAAGAGAGAGTGAGACAGAGACAGGGAGGGAAAATAGACAGGCAGGCAGGCAGAGGCGGGCGGGGGTAACGGGAGCGGTGGGGGGGGGGGGGGGTGGGGGGTGGGGGGGGGCGGCAGAAAGACAGATAAAGGGAATGAGACAAAGACAGAAACAAGCAGAAAGAGACAGATAGACAGACAGACAGACAGACAAACCTCGACAGAGAGAGAGACAGACAGACAGAGACAGAGATAGAGGCAGAGACAGACAGACAGAGAGAGCGTGACTTCGTGAGGTGCGACACAATAAAATAAATTTCAAGCTCAGTGGGAATCCAAGGCTGTGGTAATAGCCTGAGGCAAAGATCAGGCAAACGGAGCCCGTCCCCTATCTTTAACGCAAGTCGCGGATTTCGATGCGCAGAACAAAAGTCAAGGTTTTCCTGTCACGAAGCTAAACCTGCCTTTTTCATTCGTCTTGAGACACCATCCTCATCGGCGGCACACCTCGATGGCAGACCATCGGTCACAAAATCACTGGATGACTATAAATTGCTAACAATCGTTGAATAAATGATAACAAGAAGAAGAGCAAGACGGATAAGAGAAAAGGGAAGAGAAAATAGAAAGAGAGAAAAAAAGGGGATGAGAATGGTAAGGAAAATTCGACAACCTTCCCCAGCCTCTCCCCACCCCCTACCCACCCCCCTCCTCCCAAAGAAAAAAAAGTGAGGAGGAGGAGGGGGAGGGGGAGGGGGAGGACGAATGGACAAGAAGCAGGGACTGGAAGAGGAAGAGGAGAAGCAGCAGGAAAATGGAAAAAAAAAAAAAGAAAAAAAACACGCAGCAGCCAAAAAGAAATGAATCATTTCGCACATGTAAAAGAAGAAGAAAAAACTAACGAGGACACCATCACCCTCACCATCATCACCACTATCACCACTAACAACAACAACAACAACAACAACAACAAAACAACAACAACAACAACAACAACAACACAACACAACAACACAACAACACATATCGACAAGAAGAAGAAAAAGGAAAAAAGAAGAAAAAAATAGCAAGAACAAGAACAATGAACAAGTAATGAATGAATACAGAATGAAAAAGAGAAAGTAAGAAAGACAGGAATGAAAATTAAAGAAAGAAAGACTAACAAAAAAAAAAAATCAAGAAATAGTTCAAACAATACCAAAGAAAACAGACGAAAAGACGAACGCAAGAATCGAAACAAGAAAAATAGGGGCAAAACAACACAGAAAATGTGAACCAAACAAAACAAAAAATAAAGCAGATGAAGAAAAGCAATAACATAAACAGAACCAGAAAAATAGAACATCCAGAGCGAAACGAAAGAGACCAAGAAAAAACAATTACAAGAAAAACAAGACCAGGAAAAAACAACATTAAAAACAAGGCCTAACGAAAAGAAAGTCATGGTCCAAGAAATCAAACAAAGAAACAACCAAAAGAAGAAAAGACACGCCACGGAAAAACAAGACTGACAAAACTGGACAACAAATAAGGTATGAGAGAACCAGCAAAAGAAGAAAAACAATGGCAAGACAAACAAGAAGGAAACGAGGAGCAAGAAACGGACGAATAAGCAAAATATGAGCGAAGAAACAATAAGAAAAGCAATTAATCATGACAATAAAGTATGCAAAAAGAGCATGATGAGACCAATAAATGCACAGGTGACTGTGTACACGAATAGATGAATTATTGACGTAAACGGGGCATAGAAAATAGGCATCATGAATTTTAAAAAAAAAAAACATCGCACATACACACGCTCGCGCAAGAAAAAAAAATACACCTTGTATCAAAGCCAGAAAACCAAAACCAACCAAACAAAACTAAACCCGAAACAATTCGCGCATTAATTAAGAACAGAAGTAGCTAAACTTCTGAGATCCAATGCGGAACAAAACCAATACGAGTACGTCAGCTATTTCCTGAGTTTTCATGATGATAATGAGGAGGAGGAGGAGGACGACGACGACGACGACGACGATGATGATGCTGATGATGATGATGATGAAGATGATGATGATGATGATAATGAGGAGGAGAAGGAGGAGGAGGATGTTGATGATGCTGCTGCTGCTGATGATGATGTTGATGCTGATGAAAATGAACGAAAACAAGGAACAGAAAAAGCGGCTAAAAGTAAGCTGGTATCACGAACTCGTGAAAGGGGAACAAAAAAGAATCAACAACAACAACGACAAGAACAACAACAACGAAAACAAGAAGAAGAAAAACAATAAACAGAAAAGTAAAGACTACAAAATTAAGAACAGGACAAACAATACCAAGAAAGAAAAAGAAAGAGAAAGAAAAAAAAAAAAGCAAAGAACAGAAACAGAAAAAATGGAACAAGCCAAATTAAGAAAAACATGAAACAACGCACGAAAAGGAAACCTCTCTCTCTCTCTCTCTCTCTCTCTCTCTCTCTCTCTCCTCTCTCTCTCTCTCTCTCTCTCTCTCTCTCTCTCACACACACACACACACACACACACACACACACACAACAAAACCAGGGGGGGGGGGGGGGGGGGGAGAAAAGTATCTATACATTTACGTCCCTAGGATATGCGGAAACGTCAGCCATTCTCTCGATTTTTTCACCTCCAGCAAACAACAAACAAAAACAAAAGCATTAACAACAACAACAACTACTAGAAGCGAACACCGTAACAAAAGTCTTAATCGCCTAACAGTGTTTCCACAACAAAGCATAGGAAGGTCACACTGGCAAATAACCATCGTACAATGCACATGGACAGTTCACTCTGAAAATACTGGTAGTCTCAACTTCCTCTTCGCTAGAATTCAGAGAGGAAAAAAAAACAGTACGTTGTAGATCAGAACAAGAGAAAAGCAAATGCTGCAAAAAGCTTTCCTTTTCTGGTAAAGGGGTCACAAAGTCAGGCAAACACCACACACACACACACACACACACACACACATACACACTTGCGCAAGGGGGTGGGGAGAGAGACAGAGAGAGAGAGAGACAGACAGACAGACAGAGAGAGAGAAGGTAAAGAGAGAGAGACAGACAGAGACAGAGAGACAGAGACAGAGAGACAGACAGAGAGAGAGACAGACACTGAGAGAAAGAGAGAGTAATTAACGGTGAAGAAAAAGAAACAGTAAGAAACAGACTATGGAATGACAGGAAAGGGGACATTTCTAGCACTACAATGCGAGGGCCCAAGTGCGCACTGAAATACCTCCCTTGGTTTTGTCCACGTGGAATGAGAGGGGCGAGGATGGGAATGTGGGGGGGGGGGGGGGGGGGGGGGGGGGGGGGGGGTACAGGAGGAGTTTCTATTTTCAATGGAAGATAAATGAACCCAGATGTGATCAAGAGTTTAACTGTTATCGGGTGACATACCTAACACTTGACTTCTTCCCATCTAATGTTCCCATCCCCCACCCACAACACCCACTCCCCTACCATCGTCCAGCCTCCTTCCTAATTATCCCACTCCCAACCCTACAGGCTGAGGTATGAGCCACTAGAGGTTGTTTTTGCTCAAGAGAGAGAAACTGAAGTCATGCGGTATCAATGGTGAAATCTTAGATTTGGGGGAGAACGTTCTCAGACAATCCCTTTTTTCTTACAATGCAACGTAGAAAGATCCAACTGCTACAGACTGCGGTTGCAAATTCCCTTTTTAAGGCATAATTCTATCCATCCATTTTTACTTATAAATCAGGCAAAAACCCAGCGAAGAGAATAAAGGGGACAGAATTCCGAGAGTCTGCGATGTATGTGACAGCGTTTATATCTACCGAAACGTTTATTTCCCGAACTATTCTGGAGTCCAGAATTTTTGAGCCCCAGCTGTTTACAGAAACGTTCATTCTTGACCGAGCCGAACAAGATTTCTGATATTGTATCCATACCATACCTATAAACGGACTGATGGAATCATTCCTAAACATTGTTCATTCTCTTCTTTCCATGATGAAGGGCAAGACCCTGGAAGCAGCGCTCCCATAGTTTTGGGTACGTCAGTGGAATATTAGCACAGAGTTTCCTGGGTGTGTTATTGCTGTTCTGGCACTTAAAGAGTGAGACGCTTCCTGTGCAAACATTCTTGCCCAAATCTGCTGAAAACTGGACACACACATTTTTTTCTCCTTAAAAATGAATGAAATGAAAATTTGAAATTTGGGAGAGACGGGGTCTTCTTTAACGTTCTTGCGTGTAGTGTATGTCTGCTCAAAAGCATTCTGTGAGCAAAAAAAAGAAAAAAAAAAAGGGGGGGGGGGGGAGGTGATTGAATGATACATTCATATTCTGGTTTCCAAACACTGAGTTTATTTTGTGACTGTTGCAAAATATCAACGAGGTTTATTTACATGGTACGTACGGGCTTACGATTCATTTTGACGAAAAAAGAAGCTTCCGTCTAGGTCTGACTCTGCCCTTCCCAACCCCCCCCCCCCCTTTTGTCCCCTCCCGCCATACCTCGATGCCCCACATCCTAACCCCCACTTCATCTCCCCCATGCCTGGAAGTCCTCCTGGAAAATACAATCCATTCTTCTTCCTTAAAGACAGAATTGGTGGAATTGGTGGTAAGAGGCTGCCTTGTCACTTTCATCAACGCTTTTATATCCAAGCCCATCGTTTGCAAATGGGGCTACCTTTTCGCCTGTGCTCTCAAATCTATCCATTAGCCGAGCGAGATCTATCTGAATAGCCACTCATAAAACAGATGGATGGTGAAGTTTGACGGTTTTTTTTTGTGTTGTTGTTGTTTGTTTCTAGTTTCATGCAAGGAAACAGATTTTAGTCATGATTTGCTCCGAGACAGCCATATAATGATTTTAGATATTTTGTTTGTGTGTTCATATTTGCATTGATTGTTTCCAGAAGGAAGTATGGATCATTTACTTTGTTTGTTTTTCTGTTATGCCTTTTCTCTCTCAGCAGGGAAACAGTAAAACAACATACGCACCAGGAAGAACTTCTAATCCCGAATCATATCTGACTTGAACACCGACAGCAACCAAGAGATAAATAAAGATAAGTCCTCATCGGGATCAAACTATATGAATTTTTTTTACATTTCAATTTCATACTTACTCAGTTAAGTGCGTGTGTGTGTGTGTGTGTGTGTGGGGGGGGGGCTGTGTGTGTTCCTCTTCAACTATATGAATTGTGGCTGGTGTCTGACGCATCCTATGTCCTGATTTTCTACACGGAAAGAAAATCATAGTATCAGACGCTTGGTACCCATTTTCAGTTTTCAAAATTGTAGACACCATCATGACAAAATTCTTCACAAAACCTTTCATCTACACGTAATCAGTCAGTCAGCCAGTCATTCCCCTGACCGCTGGGGTCGTTGGGGGGACGTGATGAGGCAGCCGCCGTTTCTCTCCAGGCTTTTTCTGTTGTGGCTGGCGTGAGGAGATCTGGCATGGTCATTTTGGTCCAGTCCTTTCGTTATATTGTCGGACCAGCTCTTTCCCCTGCCGTCCTCGTCTGCGCGCCGTCCTTCAACGGTACCTTGAAGGTTTGGAGAGGGTGTTGTGTGACGAATGATGTGGCCAAACCATGCCATCTTCCGTCGTTTGACGGTAGCCAGAAGTGGTTCGTGGGGACCAACTAGGTTAGTGACCAAGTTCCGCATATAATCATTGGTCTTGTGTTCTTTGTGAGGAGATGCGGAGTAGTTTCCTCAGGCACCTGGTCTCAAATGCCTGGATTCTTCTTTCTGTTTCGGCAATCATTGTCCTTTTCTCGCAACCACATAAGAGGATGGAGACCCCTAGTGACTTGTAGAGCCGGAATTTTGTGTGGAATTTGATGTTGCTCTTCCACACTCTGTTCAGTCTGGCCATCCCTGCTGATGCGGAGTTGATCCTGATTCGGATTTCTGCTGTGCAGGTGTGCCATCTGTGGACAGAGTTGCTCCCAAGTACCTGAAGCTGGCCACTTCTTCCAGGGGCTCACCATTCATGGTTATACCCATGAATGGTGAACCGGAAGGTGCGATTCATCAAAGACCATGCACTGAGTCAAAGCTTTTAGAAAATCTAAACTGTTTTCTTTATCGAGGAAAGAATTCTTAACTTTAAATGCTTCGCTGAAGAACAGCTGCAATCAACAAACAACGACTTCTATGATCCTTCATGGACTCAGATTGTTTAGAATGTACAGTGTCCAGTGTCATGGGCCCTTGTTCAGGGAAGGTGGACGATCTGTGAAAGAGGTGAAATTCAAGACAGCTTGGTCATCTCCGCTAGAATCAGTCTCAGCATGCCCTAAAAGAGCAAAAATACTACATTGTCACAAAACTAGAAGAAACAAGAACCTGTTTGAAAAATGTGCGAAAAAAAAGTATGTACACTGTAGCTAAACTGTTGATTTTTTTTGAGGGCAGGGAGAATTCAACCAACACGAGTATGTCAGCTATTCCCTCGATTTTTCACTTTTAACAAACAGAGATACAAGAACAAACAACAACAAGAAGAGAGGAAAAGGAAACCTTAAACGTGATGCTAATCCCGTGATGGTGTTGCCACGAAAAGACGTAGAAAGGTAGAGTGCATTCTGAATTATACATGTGTTTCTCACTAATTATTTACCGGAAGACACTAACAACAACAAAAAAAAACCAATCCCGAATGTTGTAGATTAGAACAAGAGAAAAGCAAACGCTAGAAAAAAAGAGCTTTTCTCTAGCAAATGGTCACAAAATGAGGCAAGCAAGCGCGCATGCACGCAAACACGCGCGCATACACACACACACACACACACACCCACACACACACACACACACACACACACACACACACACACACACGTAGACACAGAACCACACACACGTAACACACACACACACACACACACACCACACACACACACACACACACACACACACACACACACACACACACGTGATCACGCATGCGCAGAGAGAGAGAGAGAGAGAGAGAGAGAGAGAGAGACAGAGAGAGAGAGAGAGAGAGAGAGAGAGAGAGGGAGAGAGTGTGTTGTGTGTGGTGTGTGTGTGTGTGTGTGTGTGTGGGTGTGTGTGTACGACAGGACTGACAGAAAGGGAAAATTATTAGCAGTGGAAGGTGGGATTAAAAATGAGGCAAAGATGACATCCTTGCTTTTTTTTGGTCCACATGGAGGAAGAGGGGCGAAGATGGTGGCAGGGGCGGAAGTTCTGTTTTGATGGAAGAGTAATTCACCAAATGTCATCCACATTTGGCCAATATGGCCTGACGTTACTACACATAGCTTCCTCTCGGGTAATGTTGCCACCCCTTACCCACTCCCTTTCCATCTCCATCCTCCCCTCTCTCCCATCCTCCCTACCCTTTCCCATCCCTCTCCTACAGGTTGAGTCTTAATAAACGGTTGTGTGTGTGTGTGTGGTGTGTGGGTGTGTTGTGTGTGTTGTTGTTTGTGTGTGTGCATGAGCAGGCAAAAGAATGAAAGGAGTCCGAACTGTCACATGGGCTTATCTTTCGGTATTGTTGAGGAAAGGATTATCTTCTTACAGCCTTCCTTGTGGTCGTGTTGATTATGGCTTTTGTAACGGAGGTCATGAGCTGGCGAGGAGGTTCTAACATAGTTGCGGCTGCGGTTGAGAAACCTTGCGTTCTAAAGCATTAGTAGGGAGGCAGTTAGGACCGGCCCTCATGTTATGATCGGAGGGGTTGGGGGGGTGGTGGGGGGGGGGGGCTTGGGTTGGGTGGTGGTGGGGTGGTTGGGGTCATACATGGAAAGTGTCGCCGGCAATCCGGGGTTTAAGGATGGTGTCCGTTTGGGGGCGCATACCTGATAGGTTTTCGTTTGTGTCAAGACCGGGGCGTGGGTGGAACTTCATTGGTTGGGGAAGAAAGTGGCAGTAATTTTGTGGAGCCCTTGGAGGAAAATCTGTGTGGTTTGG
This sequence comes from Conus betulinus, assembly GCA_016801955.1. Lineage (NCBI taxonomy): Eukaryota > Metazoa > Mollusca > Gastropoda > Neogastropoda > Conidae > Conus > Conus betulinus. Next base: position 16,222 of record JADBJO010028064.1, read on the forward strand.
TTGACTATTATTCTCCAACGTGCGAACTGGAGCCAGTGATGTGCTACAGCCGACATGTTACAGACTAACTGATCCAGTACCACATAGACTGAAAGCCGCCTTCATAGATGGATCAGGCTATCTTGGTTCCACAAGTTGGGCGTGAAGAGGAGTCTCATAGGAGAGTTGAGGGTTGTTACGCCCTGACAGGCACCTCTGTCATCATGGAGACTGTTGGAATGAAGCAAGCAACACATTTAAAAGGGCGTTTCCGAACACAACCTAATCCACTATTTCTGTGAAGACGGGACGCGCGTGGGCTTGTGCGCGGCTACGTTTTACGGTGTAGGGATGTGCGGGGCTGAGAGTATGATCGTGGTCGGGTTCAGGTTTGAAGAGAGCTGGGATGATAAAAAAAGAAAAAACACAGGAAGGGGGGGTTAAGGAGGCGTTAGGTCGGTGGAGTCCGCTGGAGAGGTGCGGGACCCTGATAGGGGACTGCGTGTGTATCAATAGACGTGAGTTCCTCCGGTACGCACTGAAGTGAATTGGGGCGCGATCGAACATGAATGCAGTAACATAGGGAGCCGAGAAAAACCGCCAATGCCGGGGTTTCCAAGCCAGGGGGTGCACAGGCCTGGGCGTGGCAATCGTTTGCGACGGAAAAAGAACACTGCCGATCAAACGGCTCAGAGGCCCACGAAAACGTCAGCGGCGGTGGGTGGCCTATAATGGCGTCAAGGAAAGAAACGGACCAAACGGAACGTCGGGGAATATGCTTGAATGAAACCACGAATGCGCATTGTAAGGATGGAAAGGTCCAAAGGGGCAAGGGGATCGGGGAATATAACAAAAGAGAAAGCAGGACGGCTGCTGTCGGTGTCGGCGTAGCAGAAACGACGAGTATCAGGCTTGCTTCTTTTTTCTTCCTTTCCCCCACAACAAACCCACTTATGTTTCGTGCCTGTTACACCATGACTGGGCTTTTGTTGCCTATTACTGTTCCCCTCCCCATTTCTCTTTTCCCCAACCCCACCACCCCCCCCCCCCTCCCCTCCTTTCCCCTCCCTTCCCTCTCCTCTCCTCTCTCCCTCCTCCTCTCTCTCCCTCTCTCCTCTCCTTCTCTCCCCTCTCTCTCCTCCTCCCCCCTTCCCTTCTCTCCTCCCATTCTCCTCTTCTCTTCACCCTCTCTCCCCCACCCCCCCCCCCCCCCCCCCCCCCCCCCCCCCCCTCGCCCCTAGCCCAGATTAATTTTGATTTCCCAAGCTCGAAAATCCTCATCGCCATACACTTCCTCTTCTCCATCAAAGCCAGAACCTGGTGATTTGTTGTAAGGAAGGGTTCTTAACTTCATCCAGGCTAAACTAAGGCCACGCCAGTTTTGCAAATGGGGCCAAGCCGTCCTCAACAACCAGTCCATTCAACCACGACAGCAGTGTTCATTATTCTGAATAGGCCCTGATGAAGGACTGGAGCCGTCCACCTGTGACTAATTTTTCTGTGTATGTGCAAGAAAAGTGTTTCTTAAAATGGCCCAAGTCGGGGTCAATAGATGACTTTTTGAACCTTGTTAATGGTGGTTTTATTTGTTTTGTTTTTGGGGTCGGTCAGGCCTACAGGCGTAGGGAGTGGGCCGAAAGGGGGGGAGGCGGGAAGGGGAGGGGATAAAAAGAGGTGGGAGGGGGGGGAAGGGGGGGGGGGGAAGGAAAGGGGCGAGGGAAGGGAGAAGAGGGACGGGGCGGGGAGGGGAAGGGTGGAGAGCAAGGGATAGGGGTCGTGAGAATGTGGAGGGGTAGTGCCTTGGGGTGGAATGATTTGTTGTTGTTGAAGTCAGGTGGGGCGCGGCGTTTTTTTTTTTGTTTTCCGATTTTTGCTGTAACGCAATTGCAATATAGGGGAGTGGGATCTTGGGAATAACGGGGGTGGTCGTGAAGGGGAGAGAACGGGGGGGTGGGAGAGGCGCCTAGCTTCGTTGACATTAACAGTCACAGTGACTATAAAGAAATAATCAATGACTAAACCGTTATAACTCTTTTAAAATAAAGTTTCACCCGAGGCCAAACCTTAGATTTACTCAGTCAGTTACGGTTGTTTTTTTCCCTACCACAACGCTTTCACACGTTGTTAATGAACTGTGGTTGGTATATATACTTCCATTTATGTTCAGGATTCTAGACGGACCAGACACCCGGCATACAATCCGATTTAAGCGGAAGCTTCACGCAATTTCAAAATTGTTAGTCACAGTCTGATGAACATGCTTCACCAAATATGGCATCCATACATAACTTAAATGCAAACAGCCAGGCACATAAATCAGACATACATGCGCATATTGAGGAGAACTTCATGTGAAAACACCACTGCTTATTAATAGACAACTAGTGTCGGGGGCAAAAAACTGGGATGGTAGTGGAAGATAGAAGCTCGGTGTGTAAGGTCCATGTGGCTCGAAGGGGTGACTGCAAAGGGTACATAATACAGAGTGATATAAACCATGCCCTGATCTACTGGTTAGTATGTGGGCTCTATAGAAATTGTCCCATCTTTATATGATTATGTTCTCTAACTATGAAGAATTGTGATAAAAAAAGCTTGAAAATGCTTTGGTTAATGAACGCTGCAGCTCAACAAGCAACGCCTTCCTCTTCTTAAATGGTACGAGGTCGTTGAAGAGGACATATGTTCCAGGTCATAGGCGGCACACCATCATGGCAGATTGTGAAGGCTCATACGAAAGAGGTGCCAAATCAAGAAACGGCTGCTGTTGCTTCCTGCATGATGAATTTCAGTTTGATATAAAGAAACAAACGACATCACCTTTCTGTTGTGCACACAAACACACGACCCCCTACATTGCATTTTATCCACTGACGTACTCACACATCACACACATATATAATAAAAGAAACAACCCCCGAAGGTGCTGGGGGACCCAGAGAAGCACTGTTTCACACTGCTGTTTAGAGCAGGTCCTGTACCAACCCTTTGGAGGCCTGAGCTTTGTTGACGATGGTTAAGGTCGCCGCGCAGAACCACTCCAGTAAAAATATCAAGGACACACTGCTCCTTACAGATGTAAATTAACTCCACACACAGTACATACATTATAACAGTAAACAAGTGGTAATTTTAGTTTCCCGTAATGAAACTACCAGAGTATTTTTTTTTTATATTCAAGACTTGGCACAGCATTTCAAACGTGAATAAGTCAGACAAATACAAAGACGAACAATCTAATGGGGGGTTACACAAGCGCATGCCAACAACTAAATTGTCTTCACATTAGCTGACCTTTGTCAAAACTGTGGACTTTAAGAGGGGGGCAGGGCAGAAGGTTTAAAGAATGTTCCAACTGGGGAACGTTGAAAATTAAGGAAATATAGCATATAAGGAAACTCTTCACTGGCTGCATAAGGAACAGCGCAATCCCTTTCAAAGGCTAAATATATTTGTGATGCCTGCTCCGAGCCTTTTCGTCACTGGGGTCGAAACTCTCGGTAGACACGCTAATCTGTAGATCTGCGCCCTGTCGTCAAATAGCGACAACACACCACAGTCTATACTACCGTGTGTTCTCGACCACCAATGGTCAGGGAAAAAAGAATCAATAGCCCCCCCCCGAAGCAACCATGCAGAGATAGTTAAATTAACCAACCAAAGTGTAGGGAGGAAAAAAGTTTGCTGAAAAACTAACAGATATTATGCAATCCGTCTAAAATGTAGGGTCATCTTTTGAGCCTACGCTGAGGCTCCACCAATGATGCAAGGGAGATCAAAAATTGTTCGTCTTTGTATTTGATCCTGCTTTAATCAAGTTTAAAAGCTGTGCCAGCTTGAATTAAAGTTACTAACACTCTTGTGTTAGTTTCCAAATTATGGGAGCTAAAGACCCCCACTTGTGTGGGGTGTACTGGTTTTTGTTACTGTTCCCTGCCTCATTTCATTTTCCATTATACATTATAATATAATGAGCGGTGATAATAGTATTAATATATATATATATATATCTTATAATATATATAGATATATACAAAACTAGACTAATAGATCGTGAGTTTCCGCGGCCCTCATTGTAGATGGGGTGTCTCCCTTTGGAGACTAAAGCTTTCTGATGATTAGTTTGAGAAGCATTTATTAGTCACACCCTTCGACGAACCAATCAAATCAACTCTACTGCTATTAGGGGCAGGGAAATTATCTACGCACTGCATATATGAATGCTTATAACCCATACCCCCCTATTTTTTTTAAATTTAAGACATGATGGCAAACTTGTGTTTATAATTGAATTATATATCTATATATATATATATATATATATATCTTATATATATAGTATATATATATACATGT
>JADBJO010028065.1:0-20556 GCA_016801955.1 Conus betulinus
ATTCCTTGGGATGTAGCTGGAATTTTTAGCCCCACTCCACGCTCAGGCAAGTGGTAAAGACAAACTATTCAGTGGTCTGAGTCTTGTCAAGTTGCGTTTGAAAAAGCCAAAGAAGCTCTGAAAGAAGCTGTCCTTCTTCATCACCCCCATCCAGATGCACCCACTAGTCTCACAGTCGATGCTTCAAACTCAGCTTTGGGCGCCCACTTGAGCAGAAACATGGGCAGTCCTGGGTACCCCTTGCTTGCTTTCTTCTCCAGAAAACTTTCTGATTCAGAGAAGAAATACAGCACCTTTGATCGTGAACTGTTGGCAGCCTGCAGTGCGATCACACATTTCAGACACTTTCTGGAGAGACGATCTTTTATCCTGTACACTGACCACAAGCCACTTGTGTCTGCATTCCAGAGTCAAGATGAACACTCTCCTCGACAAACGAGACATTTGTCTTACATCGCAGAATTCACCTCTGACATACAGTACATCAAAGGCAAGTTCAATGTGGTGGCTGATACCTTTTCACGCATCAGAATCAACTCCACCCCTGAATCTAAGGAACAGTTTTGCTTCTCTTTTGGCAGTTTTGATCAACTTGCTCAAGACCAAGTGCAGTCTGGTGAAATGGATGCCTATCGCACAGCAGCCACAGGCCTCAAACTTCAAGATGTTCAGTTTGGGACATCAACTTTACTATGCGATACATCCACCAGCGTCACACGCCCAGTTTTGCCCAAATCCTGGACCCGTCCTGTGTTTGAGCAAATTCACGGACTTTCACATGCAGGTGCACGCCCCACGCAACAAGCCATTGTCCAGCGCTTCGTGTGGCATGGTATGAAACGTGACATCCGAAAATGGTGCAAAGAGTGTCACCCCTGCCAGTCCTCCAAGATTCATCGACACACAAGAGCACCTGTGGTAGAACGTCCACCTCCAACTGCCAGGTTCTGCAGCCTTCATGTGGATCTTGTTGGACCTCTGCCAATGAGTCAGGGTATGACCTACTTGTTCACAATAATTGACCGTTTCACCAGGCGGCCAGAAGCAATTCCCCTTCCGGATGTCCATGCTTCTACCTGTGCCGCAGCACTTGTACAACACTGGATTGCCAGATTTGGTGTTCCTGAGGACATTACCTCTGATCGAGGCAGACAGTTCACCTCGTTACTCTGGGCTGAGCGCAACAAACCCTTGGGCAATTGAAGTTCACACAACCACAGCTTACCATCCACAGGTGAATGGCATGGTTGAACGCTTCCACCGCCAGCTGAAAGCAGCACTCAAGGCACGTACCACCACCCCTGACTGGTTTGCAGAACTGCCTTTGGTCCTTCTAGGGATACGTTCTTCTTGGAGGATGGACCCTGGATGTTCTCCTGCTGAACTTGTCTATGGTTCAACACTTCATCTACCAGGTGAATTTCTACAGCCATCAGACGCAAAGACCATGGAACCAGACTCACCACCATTTCTCAAACATCTACAACAAACCATGCGCACTGTGCTACCACCAGCACCAACGTATCATGGAGCACAACCTGTCTATGCTCCATCAAACCTGGCCTCCACTGGGTTTGTTTATGTCAGAAACGATGTCCACCGACAGCCGCTCCAACGACCTTATGATGGCCCTTATCGTATCATAGACACCAATGACAAGTTTTACACCCTTGACATCAAAGGGCCGTTCAGAGACGGTGTCTGTGGACCGCCTGAAAACCGCTTTTGTCACGCCTCTTACCACTTCGGAGCACAAGCCTGTGGTTTTTCCCCTGGCGCTCACGTACCACCTGTGGTTTCTCCTGGTGCTCAGGTTCCATCATCATTATCAAAGACAACCTCTGGCTCTGCAGCACAGTCTGCACAACCCATGTGTTCACTCACCATCATCTCTTACCAACGTGAGAAGTCGTTCTGGTCGCGTTTTCGCGCCTGCCAGTTTAAATTTCGATGACTTTTATTTCAATCTTGTTGTTCTCAAGTTGTCGCTTCATAGTTCTCCGCTGGGGAGGGAGTAGTGTAGCGATTACATCGGCTTCCACGAAGCACAGTTCGTTCATGTTTGTTTTGAGAGTTATCTTTCTTTTTCTGTTGTCAAGGAACATAGAGTTCCTTCCCTTGTTGTTGTGTTTAACAACTGACGAGTCTTAGTTTTCTTGGTTGGCCTATACAGCCATTCTAGAGTTATTAAAACTCAGAAATTGTACTCAAGGTCTTTGAGTTTTGTGTGTTAGTTTATAAACCACTAAAGCCCATAGCCCTGTCTGTTATCATTATAATCCTACTGTGTGCCATGGACCACAGCCCTGTCTATTATCATTATAATCCTACTGTATGTCATGGACCACAGCCCTGTCTATTATCATTATAATCCTACTGTGTGCCATGGACCACAGCCCTGTCTATTATCATTACAATCCTACTGTATGCCATGGACCACAGCCCTGTCTTTTATCATTATAATCCTACTGTGTGCCCTGGACCATTTCCAGCCCTGTCTATTATAATTATAATCCTACTGTGTGCCATGGACCACAGCCCTTTCTATTATCATTATAATCCTACTGTGAGCTATGGACCACAGCCCTGTCTATTATCATTATAATCCTACTGTGTGCCCTGGACCATTTCCAGCCCTGTCTATTATCATTATAATCATACCGTATGCTATGGACCACAGCCCTGTCCATTATCATTATAATCCTACTGTATGCCATGGACCACGGCCCTGTCTATTATCACTATAATTCTACTGTATGGCATGGACAAGTTGAACTGTACGAGTAAGATGATGATGATGATCAGAGTGCGCATGTGTGGAGGAGAGACGTTCCTTGACTGATGGCTCTGGAATATTAGTAAATTTCCCGACTGTTGGTGTTAAACATTATTTTTTTTAAGCTGCAAGTTGTTAGGGATATTAGGAAACAACTCGTGAAGACTGATAGGCAAAATAGGTAAAAAGTAAAATACGTTTTTGCTGCTGTGTCTTGTTCCCGCGCTGTATCTGGGGCACTGCCGGTGGCTTGGGATGGACTGTTTACCTATCGAACTTGAGGTGAGTGGAATTTTTGCCTTGCTTATTCGTCTACGCCATAATGAGCAGTACAACGACGAGGAAGAGAGTTCGGCGGCGGCAGATACTGTGCAATGTGGACATTGTAAGAAGGTAGTAAACGACAACCAAAAGTCAGTGCTATGTGGACTGTGTGATAGGTGGTTTCACGCTTCATGTCAGGCAATCACGGATGATGTCTATGAAGTTGTCAAGAATGACAGCAACTCAAAGATGCCACAGATTCATTGGTATTGCAACAGTTCATGCAACAAACTGGCAGCGAGATTCATCAGCAACATGACAAAGCTCCAGCATGACGTTGGCAAACTTACAGAAACAGCAACTGAGTTCTGTGACAGGGTGAAGAAGATTGAGGAGGGAAAATTCACAGAGCCCATGATAAATGCGGTGAAAAATTTGCAAAAGGAAAACAAGTCTGCAGAGAGTAACACTCTAAAAAGGACGACGTAGAGAAGCTCGTTGCCATTAAAACCAAGGAGCAGAGGACAAGGCCCGGAGGCAGACTAACCTGTTGATCTTTAAGATGCCAGAAAGTACAGCTCAGACTGCTGATGGCAGGAAGGAGGAGGACAAAGTCAAGGTTAAGAAGTTTCTTACTGAAATAAATCAACCTCATCAGCCAGTTGACATCCGAAGACTGGGAAATCCCGCTGCCAGCAAGACACAGAGCAAAATCAGACCTATAAGAATATCCTTCGAAAATCTGTCTGCCAGGGATGAAACATTAAAGGCATTCATTAAAACAAGAAAGGAAGGAGGACTGGACTCAGAGTCAGAAGGCAGGGACACCAGGTTGTGTACAAAGGTCTCAGTGAGAAAAGACATGACCCCATCTGAGAGGAAACAGGATGAAGATCTGTATAAAGAAATGAAGAAGAAACGGGAAGACTCCAAGGCTTTGGGGGATGAGCAAGCGAGATGGGTGAGAAGAAATGGACAGATTGTCAACAGAGGGAAGTACCCTCACAGACCAACGGAAAACAAGAAGGAAGAAGCTTGAACAAACGACACCAGATGTACATAATTTCAAACTTTCTACTTGTCATGTGAAAAAAGATAAATTATTTCCTCTTCTAGTCACTTGGTGAATGATAAAAAGTCTTGTGTTTGTTTGTACACCAACTCCGATTCATTACTTAACAAAAGAGCAGAACTACAAGCAATGATAGAAATCCATGAACCAGATGTTATAGCCATCACAGAAGTGAAACCAAAGACCTGTCGTCATGCAGTACAAGAGTCAGAGATAGTCATCTTTGGTTACGATCTTTTTCACAATCTTGGTAAGAACGGTAGGGGAGTGGCACTTTATGTTAAAAGTAACATGAACCCGTCGCTGTGTGAAGATCTGAACTCTGATTTCCAGGAGTCAATTTGTATTATATGTCAGCTGCAGAGAGGAGAATCACCGACCCTGGGTGTGGTATATAGAAGCCCCAGTAGCACTGTTGAAAATTCAGGCAAACTGAATGACCTGATAGCAAAGGCAGCAGCACCTAAATCTGGGAATCTACTCATCTTAGGTAGCTTTAGCTATCCAGAAATTGAGTGGAATAAAGAAACATGTACATCAGGAGTAGGACACCCAGCCTCCCAGTTCTTGGAAACCTTGGATTCATATCTGATTCAGCACCAGAGGGAACCCACCCACATGAGAGAGGGACAAGCACCTAGCCTTATAGACCTATCAGTGAAATAAACACGTATGCTGGCTTAGGAAAAGTGACCATGCGACTCTGCTCATACACCTGGCATGTAGTGGTAAGGAAGATTCGAAAGAGTTATGTACAACTATTCAAAAGCGGATTTCGGTGCAATTGGGAACAGGTAGGAGATGTTGATTGGGATAAAGAGTTGAGTGGCCTGAATGTTAATGAGATGTGGACCAGAATGAAAGAAAGATGAGATAAACTCAGCTATATCAGCACATGTTCCAAAGACAACATTCTCCGGCAAACGATTTAAGAAATGATGGACAAGGGAACCCTAACATGGGTGAGGAAAAAGCACAGGCTATTCCGCCATTGGCTGGGAGACTAGGGATGGAAAAGAATATCAACTGTAAGCCAAAGCAAGAAACAAATCTAAGAAAGAATGTCAGAAGGCACAACGTCGAATGGAGCAAATAGTAGCTGCACAAGTGAAACAAAATCCAAAGGCTTTCTGGTCATATGTAAGCAGTAAAACCAAGACAAGGAGTGGTGTAGCAGACTTGAAGAAAGAGGATGGCAGTAAATCGAAGTCGGATAAAGAGAAGGCTGAGATTTTGAATGCATTCTTTCATAGCGTCTTTACCTTAGAAGACGATGGGGACCTGCCGGAACCACAAGAATGCAGTTACGATGAAGAGCTAAGCGACTTTGAGATAGATACTGAGAAAGTCAGAAAACTGTCAACAGATCTAAATACTGGTAAGGCTTCGGAACCCGATGGGCTAAACCCAATGCTTTTGTCCAAGACTGCAGATGTTCTTGCCACCCCAGTGGCCATGCTGTTCAGAAAATCTTTGAATGAAGGAAAAATCCCAGAAGACTGGCGGTTGGCACGGGTCACACCTATCTTCAAGAAAGGCAGCAAAATGCTAGCTAATAACTACAGGCCAGTTAGCCTAACATGCATCCTCTGCAAAGTAATGGAAAAACTAGTAAGAGAACAACTTGTCAACCACTTAGAAGAAAACAATCTTGTCAGTGAGAAACAACATGGGTTTGTAAAGGGCAGGTCGTGCATCACTCAGCTTCTTGACGTCATGGAAACATGGACTAAGGTTTTAGATGATGGAGGCTCAGTCGATATTGTTTACATGGACTTCCAGAAAGCGTTTGATAGTGTTCCACACAGACGACTTGTTTTGAAAGTTCAGGCGCATGGTATCAAAGGAAAGATATTACTTTGGATACAGGACTTCCTACACAACAGGCATCAGCGGATTGTCGTCAATGGCGCGCAGTCAGAAGAAGCCAATGTTTCGAGTGGAATTCTCCAGGGGATTGTCTTAGGACCTATTTTGTTCGTCTTGTGTATTAACGATCTACCGAATCTCATTCAAAACTCTGTACACGTTTTTGCAGACGATACCAAGATCTTTGCATGAAGTGATGATGAAGGAGCTACGCATGTCTTACAGGAAGACCAGAACAGACTGCGAAGTTGGTCAAGACAATGGCTATTGAAGTTCCACCCTGAGAAATGCCATGTCCTGAAACTGGGGAACAAGAAGTCAGATGCTGTGTACCACAAGACTGAAGTAAACATCGATGGTGAGACATGTACCACCACAACCCTGTCTGAAAGTGAAGTTGAGAAGGACGTTTGGGTTTACAGTGACAACAAACTAAATTTCAGAGAACATGTGGCCAAGGCAACTGCTAAAGCAAATAGAGTTGTTGGTATCATCCGTCGCTCCTTTGACTTCCCGACTGAAGATATTTTTCTACAACTGTACAAGTCTCTTGTACGACCAGTACTAGAGTACGGACATTTTGTCTGGCAACCCTACCACAAAACACTGTGCCAGGATGTAGAAGATGTTCAGCGCAGAGCGACTAAACTTTTAGCATCTATTAAAGATAAAACATATCCTGAGCATCTTTCTACTCTCGAACTTCCAAGCCTGGAGCACAGAAGTAAAGGGGTGACATGGTAGACTTGTACAAGTTTATACATGGCATCTACCGGAGTGATGGCCCACGGTTCAAACTATTTACCAACAGGGACAGCAGAGGACACTCTTTGAAAATATCCAAAGTTCATCACAGACTGAACATCAGGGGAAACTACTTTTTCTCTTCGAGTGACTGATGTTTGGAATGGTCTTCCTGACTTCGTAGTAACAGCCCCTACAGTTAATATCTTCAAATCACGGTTAGACACTCATTGGCAGGAACGTCCGACAAAATACAATCCGGAATGTTATCAACCTAGATAGTCTCAGTCAGTGACTCTCTTCCTACCACGCCTGCAGTGTTTTATCCCAATGTTATACTAGAATGGTGAACAGGCCTTTTAAGGCCTCTAACACCTACCAGTTCAAGTTCAAGTTCAAGTATGGACCATTTCCAGCCCTGTCAGTTATCATTATAATCCTACTGTGTGCCATGGACCACAGCCCTGTCTATTATCATTATAATCCTACTGTGTGCCATGGACCACAGCCCTGTCTATTATCATTATAATCCTACTGTTGCCATGAACCATTTCCAGCCCTGTCTATTCTCAATCTAATCCTACTGTATGCCATGTCTATTATCCCACTGTGTGCCAGCCCAGCCCTGTCTATTCATTATAATCCTACTGTGTGCCATGGACCACAGCCCTGTCTATTATCATTATATTCCTACTGTGTGCCATGGACCATTTCCAGCCCTGTCTATTATCATTATAATCCTACTGTATGCCATGGACCACAGCCCTGTCTATTATCATTATAATCCTACTGTGTGCCATGGGCCATTTCCATCCCAGTCTATTATCATTATAATCTATTGTGTGCTATTGACCTACCTGTGGGGCAGGCTGTGCAACTGACCAGTTCACCAGACATGTTGCCTCTCCTGTATCAGCATCCAGCCCACCATCCTGCCTTCCTTCCATTGCCCTCCCATACAACACCTCCTGCACGATGGAGTCTCCATGGTCGTACATCGTCATACATGTCCGCCTCCTCCATCACCTGCCTCCCTGCAAAGTCCAAAGTGACCTGGTGACGCATACAGCTACGTTGTCATTTTCCAAAATAGCTGATGGAAAGCTTCAAAATTTGCAAACCACAATAATTTCATGATTTTTTTTTAAACTCTCCATCGTCCCCACCCCATCCATAGCTTCACACCATTCCTCCCCCTTCCCTCTGTTTTATTTAGAGAGCACCTCCACACACACTGTGCCTGTCAAAGTTGTAACTGGCCAACAGTAGTTATCGTTGACACCATTCCTCCCCCTTTCCTCCTTCTGTTTTATTTACAGAGCAACTCCACACACACTGTGCCTGTTAAAGTTGTAACTGGCCGACAGGAGTTATCGTTGACACCGTTCCTCCCCCTTCTTTCTGTTTTATTTAGAGATCACCTCCACACACACTGTGTGTGCCAAAGTTCTAACTTGCCAACAGGAGTTATCGTTCCTAAGCACACGTGAGCATGAACCCAAGGGAAATTAGACAGGCCATTATCTGGACTATTTTTTCAGAAAAAAAAAAAAAAAACCCTCAGTACTTCTTTTTTCCTCAATAGTGTTATTGTATGACATGTCAGAAGTTAACATTCGCCTAACATGATAGCAGAACAAAGCTGTTGTTGGCCAGGGTGTAGCCGCTGTCGCATGTTAACTGCAGGGAGCCACAGGTGAGAGCTGAGTGCTCAGTGAGGACCACAGATGGATGTGCAGCCCTAAGAAGGACTTGGCAAGCATGTCCATCACAGATGCTACCTTTACCTGGACACCCCACACACCACAGGCAACAATTTGGCAAGCTGGCAAAACCAGGTGAGGGTAGCTGACGGGTCTCACACCCTTGGTGAGATCAGAGCTTGTCTACCTAAGCATGTGAAGACGTCTCGGAGGACGGCGCCGAATAAATCACAAACTGATTCAACGGGCAGAAAGGTGACCCCCAGCAATGCATTGTAGAGTGCACAGAGCATGGTGAAACACCAAAGACATCATGGTCATCCACTGCATCTGACTCCATCTCCAGCCATCTTGACCCTGTCTTGCTGCTGGACTCAGATGGTTTTCAATGAGAGAGTGATGTGAACGAACTGCACAACTCCTCCTCACTTTAAACAAAGTCACAGCGCTAGTCACTTCTATCATCATCATCATCATCATCATCATCATCATCATCATCATCATCATCATCATCCATCCCTATTCGCCTCATCCCTATTTCTTTCCCAAGTCCTGTGGCGATGGGCGAGTGTCGAAGAAGCAGGTGGGAGTACACTGGCAGCCTTAGCCTAAAACCTGCTCACAGGCGGCTTAGGCCATAGGGTCATTGTCCACTGAACTGGAACAGCAGTTAAACTGGGCAGCCACCTGAGCATCTGAGCAGTCCTTCCTAGCATTGCACTGCTCACCTGCATAGCATGACGAATGGGCGAGAAAAAGGTGTCTTAAACATTGTTTCTTCCCTTGCCAGCCTACTGCAGCTGGAGGGGACCCCATAACAGTGGTCGAAATTCAAAGAAGAAAAAGACAAGGATTATTCCTCTCACCCTTGGCAGATGGAATGTGCACACCCTTCCTGGATCGAGACATTGCAAACAGGCCTCACAGGGAACAGTTCCAACTGGAAAAGAACACAACTGATATAACATCGACATCACAGCCTTGGTGAGACCCGGCTTGTGGGACAGCGCAAACACTGTGAATGGGGCTGAGTCTGGTGTCGGCTTTGCAGTGAAGACAGTTCTTGCTGGCAAGCTAGCTGGGCCTCCAAAGGGAGGGCACAACAAGCAGATGACCATGAAAGTCCCCCTTTCATTTGGAAACAACTACCTGACACTTCTCAGCACCTACCCAGATGATGTGAAGGACAAATTCTACAAGGACCTTCACTCTTTCATTGCTGCAGTTCCAAAAGCAGACGAGTTTACCATACCTGGTGATTTCAACTCTAGAGTCAGATCTGACAGACACTCCTGGGAAGGAGTCATCTGCAAACACAGAAAAGGCCACTACAACAGTAACAGTCTCCTGCTATACTGCTGAAGAGATCGTGGGACCAGCAGCCAAGAAACACAAGGACTGGTTTGATGGAACTGCAATGACATCCAGCAGCTACTGGATGAGAAACATCCAAGAAAGATGCATTTCAACAACATATGCAAAACAGTTCAATCGGTACTAGACAGAAGATGCAGAGAGACATGGCTGAACAACAAAGCTGACGAGACCCCAGGATATGCTTATAAGCATGATATACAGAATTTTTATGATGCCTTGAAAGAAATTAATGACCTACATCATTAGGATCATCCCTTCAGTTCAGCACTGATGGAAACACATTAATCACTGCCAAGGAAAAGATCTTGGAATGCTGGGCACAACATTTCAACAGTGTACTAAACCACCCATCATCTATCAATGACAAAGCAAGAGGATGGAATGTTGTGGTCCAACAGGCACTGGACCAGGTCAAACACATCTCCAGAGAGGAGGCCTTAACACCAAAGACCAAGGCAGATCACCATGATCGCACCCTTGTGACTCTGACGTACCATCCTCACAACCTGGGAATCAAGAAAATTCTTTTCAAGAAGTTTTCTATCCTACAGACTGATCCCAAAGTTGGCAAGACATTCAAGGAACTTCCTCTGATGGCCTTCAAACGAGTCCGAAACCTGGGCGATCATCTGGTTAGGTCATCATTCCGACCCATAGCTCCCCAGAACCTGTAGTACCGAGATGGTGGATGATCTGTTTCTCCATGTTTTTTCTTGTGTCAGACCACTGATATGGAGAAGTGGGTTATGCTGTTGGGATCGGTGTTGAAGTGTATAGCCACAGGGGTTTGCTTTCTCTGGAGGATGCTGTCCCTGTGCTCTTTGAAGCGTTCTTCCAGTGTGCGGTATGTCTTGCCTTCGTAGATGCGACCGCACAGGCTGCAGTGGACTACATTTACCAAATCACTGGTTTGGCAGGTGAAACTGCTCCTCATGGTGAAATGGCGTCCTGAGGGCCCTCTGAAGGTGAGCGTGGTAGTGTTGAGGAAGGAACAGCATTTGCACTTTTGACTGTCACAGCAGCTGTTGCCCAGGGAGTAGTGCACCAGATGGCCTGAACATCAAAGACTAAACCAAATCACAGCTTCCCCCATCTCCATCTTTCCCATGAAGCATCACACAGACGCCAAGCAACGTTTTAGATATTTAATAACAAAACTAAACATTCTCTGATCAACTCCTTTGACACAGTCCTTGAACAACGTGGTCATAGCAACGCTTCCGGTTTCCAACTACAGTTGACTAAAAACCCAAATCGTATGCGACTTTATGTTATTAGATAAGTGCTACATGGCTCCCCCCAGAACAGGCGCAGCGCAATGAATGCAAACATACCAAAGCAAAAATAGTATAATCAATAAACTTGTAACAACTGTCCAATATCATGTGGAAAGTATAATACATGCTTGGTTGAGTCTTTGAAGTATCTGTTCTATGTTGTAATGCTCAGACTCGGCTGAGTCGGTAAAATGTTCGATGTTCCTTTGGCTTCTGCACCAGTCTCCCCAGTGCGAGTTTTGTAACTGGTGGTGTCGGAGCATTTGATAAAGGATACTGTGCAGGTGCTGGAGCGTTGCCTCGAGCATCATCGGATCTGGCAGCACGATCTGGTCTGGTAGCATCATGTGTTTCTGGCAGTGTGATCCTCCTGAGAAGCATGAGGGTCCTGTGGCTCAGACACACAGGGATTCTGACCAGGTCTGGGAAAAGTTTGTGGGAAATAAGCAGGCTTGAGTCGATCTAGTAACACGCGAAGTCTTCCCATCTTTGAAAATGTCAAAGTATTTTTCGGCACGGGCTAAACACAGGAAACGGTCCATCGTAAGGCCTCACTAAGGGGCCCTTGCGGGCGTCATGACGTAGGTACACCTGATCTACTGACTGTAAGTTCTTGGGGATGTACGACGCTTGTGATCCATGGTGGGAAGGGGGAAAAGGGGAAAGTTTACTAAGTTTTTTCTTGTAGTTCTTGGACGAAGGTACTGGAAGCGAACACCTTGTCTGCACATGGGGGTGGAAGGGAATCACCACCAGGCACTCAGAGGTTTGTGCCATAGGTGAGGAGAACAGAGCGACGTCAAGTTCTTCTTTCCAAGATGTCAAGCATCACGATTGGTAGTTCGTCCATCCAGCGTGGTCCATCGAGGCGAGCCTTGAGAGCGGCTTTGAGACTGCGATGAAACTTTGTGAGGGGATGTGGGTCAGTGTTGCTTGTCAGGCCATGAGTGAGTGGTTTGTGATCTGTGAAAACAGTGAATGTTCTTCCTTCCAAGAAGTAGTAGAAATGCTGGATTGCACTGTAGATGGCCAACAGTTCACGGTCAAACGCTGAGTAACGTTGTTGGGTTGGTGTGAGCTTTCTGGAGAAGAATGCGATGGGTTTCCAGGTACCATTCTGCTGTTGTGACAGTTCGGCTCCTATGGCTGTGTCTGATGCGTCTACTGAAAGTTTTGTCTGAGATTGCGGGTCGGGGTGATGGAGCATGACAGCAGAAGCTAGTGCTGATTTGGCCTCCTGAAATGTAGCCTGACATTCAGGTGTCCATGTGAATTTCTTGCGTTTACCTTTGATAGCCTCAGTCAGAGGTGCAAGGCACTTTGCGATGCCTGGGAGAAATCTGTGATAGAAATTCCTCATACCCAGGAAACGTTCAAGAGCTTTCTTGTCAGGAGTGGGAAGACCAACGACTGCGCGAACGTTCTGTGGCAGGGGTTCAATCCCGGCTGCTGAGACTAAATGTCCAAGGAAATGCAGGGAAGATTGACCAAAAACACATTCTCTTAATATTGACCACTGAACCGTTGTAGGTCAATAGGCTGAAAATGGTACGTAGATCGGCCTCATGTTGTTCGGGTGAAGTGCTTGCAACAAGAATGTCATCAAGATACACAAGCAGCAGTCCAGGTCCTTCAAAACACTGTCCATGAGGCGATGAAATGCCTGAGCTGCATTTGTCAGACCAAACGGCATTTTCAGGAACTCATAGAGGCCGAATGGAGTGATGACTGCTGTTTGGGGAATATCTTCAGGTGCAACTGGGATTTGGTTGTAGCCTCGAACAAGATCAATTTTAGAAAAAAATCGTTTTTTCCAGCAAGGTTGGTATTCAAGTCCTGGATGTGAGGAAGGGGTAGCGGTCATCTCTGGTGATATCATTTAGTCGACGATAATCTCCGCAGGGACGCCAGCTGCCATTGCTTTTCTTCACCATGTGCAGCAGTGATGACCAAGGGGAAGATGAATGGCGGACGATACCTAACTGTTCCATTTCGTCAAATTCTGCTTTAACAGTTGTCAATTTCTCGTGATCGAGGCGACGTGCACATGCATGCACAGGGGAACCAGTAGTGGGAGTGTGGTGGAGTACACCATGCTTGTTTTCTGTGAAGGAAGGTACTAGGATTTCAGGGAACTCCTCTGCAATTGCTTCATAGCGGGAATGAATCTTGTGTACGCTTCTTCCTGCTTGTGAGCGTGCTGGCTGTGCGGGGATGACCAAACCTCCATCCAGGGACACCAGACGTCTGTTGGTGAGATCAATGGCCAGTCTTTGGGCAGCAAAAAAGTCTGCGCCTAGGATGGGTTGAGTCACATCGGCAATCCATAACTTTTGAACAAACGATGCACCCTGTCCTAGTTGCAATGGGATGTTTCTTCTTCCATAAGTAGGAATGGCTGAGCCGTTGGCAGCAACTAGACTGGGTCCTCGAGCCTTTTTTGCGTTCTGTGACACTTGCAGGGAAAACAGATCCTTCAGCCCCCACGTCAACTAGAAAACTGCGTCCTGACAAAAACATCAGCTACCCTCATTGTTGTGCTAATGTTGACTGAGGAAGCTGTATAAACATCATGAGATTCAATGGAGTTCATGTTTGCGGTCTGTTTTTTGATCCCGTTTCCACCCAGGTTGTTGTGGGGCCATTGCACAGGTTTGTCACCTACTTTGTTTTCACAGCGTCTCGCTTCAGTTCTGAATCATGCGTGATACTTGCACAAGGTGAAATGATTTGAAGCACTGTGAAAGGAATTTTTTGATGGTCGGTTTGACGCAGCTGCCACAAATGCAGGGGTTGGGAGATCCACTTCTAAGATGCGGTCAGCCTTTTCGCCTAGAACCTCCTCTTCGTCTGTAGACTGGGCAAGAATCTTCCTGACTTCTGGTGGCAGTTGATTCAGAAAAAGAGCTTTGAAGAGGGTGTCTGGATTGGAATTAATCGATCGCATGTACTGCAATAATTCTGACGGTCGTTTGTCTCACAGAGCCTGCATTTGCAGAAAGGCAGTATCTTTCTGTAGTTTACGTGGACTCAAAAGCTTTGAGTAGAGCCGCCTTGAGTGTTTCATACTTTTGAGTGTCTGGGGGGCGTTCGACTACCGCTTGTACACGTCTGGATGTATCTGAGTCGAGAAATTGTATTACATGATGAAATGCTGTCAAGTCATTCGTAATGGGAGGTGTGTGTGTAGTGAAAACAGCCTCCAAACGAACAAGCCATGCTGATGTATCGGTTGTCCAAAAGGGGGTGCTTTGAAGGCGACAGCTGCCACAGGTGGTTGAGGCGGAAAAATTTCCGCCTCAACCACCTGTGGCAGCTGTCGCCTTCAAAGCACCCCCTTCATGTAATACAATTTCTCGACTCAGATACATCCAGACGTGTACAAGCGGTAGTCGAACGCCCCCCAGACACTCAAAAGTATGAAACACTCAAGGCGGCTCTACTCAAAGCTTTTGAGTCCACGTAACTACAGAAAGATACTGCCTTTCTGCAAATGCAGGCTCTGGGAGACAAACGACCGTCAGAATTATTGCAGTACATGCGATCGATTAATTCCAATCCAGACACCCTCTTCAAAGCTCTTTTTCTGAATCAACTGCCACCAGAAGTCAGGAAGATTCTTGCCCAGTCTACAGACGAAGAGGAGGTTCTAGGCGAAAAGGCTGACCGCATCTTAGAAGTGGATCTCCCAACCCCTGCATTTGTGGCAGCTGCGTCAAACCGACCATCAAAAAATTCCTTCACAGTGCTTCAAATCATTTCACCTTGTGCAAGTATCACGCATGATTCAGAACTGAAGCGAGACGCTGTGAAAACAAAGTAGGTGAACAACCCTGTGCAATTGCCCCACAACAACCTGGGTGGAAACGGGATCAAAACCAGACCGCCAACATGAACTCCATTGAATCTCATGATGTTTATACAGCTTCCTCAGTCAACATTAGCACAATGAGGGTAGCTGATGTTTTGTTTTTGGCAAGGGAAGAAACAATGTTTAAGACACCTTTTTTCTCGCCCATTCGTCATGCTATGCAGGTGAGCAGTGCAATGCTAGGAAGGACTGCTCAGATGCTCAGGTGGCTGCCCAGTTTTAACTGCTGTTCCAGTTCAGTGGACAATGACCCTATGGCCTAAGCCGCCTGTGAGCAGGTTTTAGGCTAAGGCTGCCAGTGTACTCCCACCTGCTTCTTCGACACTCGCCCATCGCCACAGGACTTGGGAAAGAAATAGGGATGAGGCGAATAGGGATGGATGATGATGATGATGATGATGATGATGATGATGATGATGATTGATGATGATGATAGAAGTGACTAGCGCTGTGACTTTGTTTAAAGTGAGGAGGAGTTGTGCAGTTCGTTCACATCACTCTCTCATTGAAAACCATCTGAGTCCAGCAGCAAGACAGAGTCAAGATGGCTGGAGATGGAGTCAGATGCAGTGGATGACCATGATGTCTTCGGTGTTTCACCATGCTCTGTGCACTCTACAATGCATTGCTGGGGGTCACCTTTCTGCCCGTTGAATCAGTTTGTGATTTATTCGGCGCCGTCCTCCGAGACGTCTTCACATGCTTAGGTAGACAAGCTCTGATCTCACCAAGGGTGTGAGACCCGTCAGCTACCCTCACCTGGTTTGCCAGCTTGCCAAATTGTTGCCTGTGGTGTGTGGGGGGTGTCCGTAAAGGTAGCATCTGTGATGGACATGCTTGCCAAGTCCTTCTTAGGGCTGCACATCCATCTGTGGTCCTCACTGAGCACTCAGCTCTCACCTGTGGCTCCCTGCAGTTAACATGCGACAGCGGCTACACCCTGGCCAACAACAGCTTTGTTCTGCTATCATGTTAGGCGAATGTTTAACTTCTGACATGTCATACAATAACACTATTGAGGAAAAAAGAAGTACTGAGTTTTTTTTTTTTTTTCTGAAAAAATAGTCCAGATAATGGCCTGTCTAATTTCCCTTGGGTTCATGCTCACGTGTGCTTAGGAACGATAACTCCTGTTGGCAAGTTAGAACTTTGGCACACACAGTGTGTGTGGAGGTGATCTCTAAATAAAACAGAAAGAAGGGGGAGGAACGGTGTCAACGATAACTCCTGTCGGCCAGTTACAACTTTAACAGGCACAGTGTGTGTGGAGTTGCTCTGTAAATAAAACAGAAGGAGGAAAGGGGAGGAATGGTGTCAACGATAACTACTGTTGGCCAGTTACAACTTTGACAGGCACAGTGTGTGTGGAGGTGCTCTCTAAATAAAAGAGAGAAGGGGGAGGAATGGTGTGAAGCTATGGATGGGGTGTGGGACGATGGAGAGTTTAAAAAAAAAATCATGAAATTATTGTGGTTTGCAAATTTTGAAGCTTTCCATCAGCTATTTTGGAAAAATGACAACGTAGCTGTATGCGTCACCAGGTCACTTTGGACTTTGCAGGGAGGCAGGTGATGGAGGAGGCGGACATGTATGACGATGTACGACCATGGAGACTCCATCGTGCAGGAGGTGTTGTATGGGAGGGCAATGGAAGGAAGGCAGGATGGTGGGCTGGATGCTGATACAGGAGAGGCAACATGTCTGGTGAACTGGTCAGTTGCACAGCCTGCCCCACAGGTAGGTCAATAGCACACAATAGATTATAATGATAATAGACTGGGATGGAAATGGCCCATGGCACACAGTAGGATTATAATGATAATAGACAGGGCTGTGGTCCATGGCATACAGTAGGATTAATGATAATAGACAGGGCTGTGGTCCATGGCACACAGTAGGATATAATGATAATAGACAGGGCTGTGGTCCATGGCACACAGTAGGATAATGATAATGACAGACAGAGGGCTGTGGGCCATGGCATACAGTAGGATTAGATTGAGAATAGACAGGGCTGGAAATGGTTCATGGCACACAGTAGGATTATAATGATAATAGACAGGGCTGTGGTCCATGGCACACAGTAGGATTATAATGATAATAGACAGGGCTGTGGTCCATGGCACACAGTAGGATTATAATGATAACTGACAGGGCTGGAAATGGTCCATACTTGAACTTGAACTTGAACTGGTAGGTGTTAGAGGCCTTAAAAGGCCTGTTCACCATTCTAGTATAACATTGGGATAAAACACTGCAGGCGTGGTAGGAAGAGAGTCACTGACTGAGACTATCTAGGTTGATAACATTCCGGATTGTATTTTGTCGGACGTTCCTGCCAATGAGTGTCTAACCGTGATTTGAAGATATTAACTGTAGGGCTGTTACTACGAAGTCAGGAAGACCATTCCAAACATCAGTCACTCGAAGAGAAAAGTAGTTTCCCCTGATGTTCAGTCTGTGATGAACTTTGGATATTTTCAAAGAGTGTCCTCTGCTGTCCCTGTTGGTAAAAATAGTTGAAACCGTGGGCTATCACTCCGGTAGATGCCATGTATAAACTTGTACAAGTCTACCATGTCACCCCTTTTCTTCTGTGCTCCAGGCTTGGAAGTTCGAGAGTAGAAAGATGCTCAGGATATGTTTTATCTTTAATAGATGCTAAAAGTTTAGTCGCTCTCTGCGCTGAACATCTTCTACATCCTGGCACAGTGTTTTGTGGTAGGTTGCCAGACAGAATGTCCGTACTCTAGTACTGGTCGTACAAGAGACTTGTACAGTTGTAGAAAAATATCTTCAGTCGGAAGTCAAAGAGAGCGACGGATGATACCAACAACTCTATTTGCTTTAGCAGTTGCCTTGGCCACATGTTCTCTGAAATTTAGTTTTGTTGTCAATGTAACCACCCCAAGGTCCTTCTCAACTTCACTTTCAGACAGGGTTGTGGTACATGTCTCACCATCGATGTTTACTTCAGTCATGTGGTACACAGCATCTGACTTCTTGTTCCCCAGTTTCAGGACATGGCATTTCTCAGGGTGGAACTTCAATAGCCATTGTCTTGACCAACTTTGCAGTCTGTTTCTGGTCTTCCTGTAAGACATGCGTAGCTCCTTCATCATCACTTCATGCAAAGACCTTGGTATCGTCTGCAAAAAGGTGTACAGAGTTTTGAATGAGATTCGGTAGATCGTTAATATACAAGACGAACAAAATAGGTCCTAAGACACTCCCCTGGGAATCCCACTCGAAACATTGGCTTCTTCTGACTGCGCGCCATTGACGACAACCCGCTGACGCCTGTTGTGTAGGAAGTCCTGTATCCAAAGTAATCTTTCCTTTGATACCATGCGCCTGAACTTTCAAAACAAGTCGTCTGTGTGGAACACTATCAAACGCTTTCTGGAAGTCCATGTAAAACAATATCGACTGAGCCTCCATCATCTAAGACCTTAGTCCATGTTTCCATGACGTCAAGAAGCTGAGTGATGCACGACCTCCCCTTTACAAACCCATGTTGTTTCTCACTGACAAGATTGTTTTCTTCTAGGTGTTTTGACAAGTTGTTCTCTTACTAGTTTTTCCATTACTTTGCAGAGGATGCATGCATGTTAGGCTAACTGGCCTGTAGTTTATTAGCTAGCATTTTGCTGCCTTCTTGAAGATAGGTGTGACCCGTGCCAACCGCCAGTCTTCTGGGATTTTTCCTTCATTCAAAGATTTTCTGAACAGCATGGCCACTGGGGTGGCAAGAACATCTGCAGTCTTGGACAAAAGCATTGGGTTTAGCCCATCGGGTTCCGAAGCCTTACTAGTAGTATTTAGATCTGTTGACAGTTTTCTGACTTTCTCAGTATCTATCTCAAAGTCGCTTAGCTCTTCATCGTAACTGCATTCTTGTGGTTCCGGCAGGTCCCCATCCTCTTCTACGGTAAAGACGCTATGAAAGAATGCATTCAAAATCTCAGCTTTTTTTTCTCTTGATCCGACTTCGATTTACTGCCATCCTCTTTCTTCAAGTCTGCTACACCACTCCTTGTCTTGGTTTTGCTGCTTACATATGACCAGAAAGCCTTTGGATTTTGTTTCACTTGTGCAGCTACTATTTGCTCCATTCGACGTTGTGCCTTCTGACATTCTTTCTTAGATTTGTTTCTTGCTTTGGCATACAGTTGATATTCTTTTCCATCCCTAGTCTCCAGCCAACGGCGGAATAGCCTGTGCTTTTTCCTCACCCATGTTAGGGGTTCCTTGTCCATCCATTTCTTAAATCGTTTGCCGGAGAATTTTGTCTTTGGAACATGTGCTGCTATAGCTGAGTTTATCTCATCATCTTTCATTCTGGTCCACATCTCATTAACATTCAGGCCACTCAACTCTTTATCCCAATCAACATCTCCTACCTGTTTCCCAATTGCACCGAAATCCGCTTTTGAATAGTTGTACATAACCTCTTTCGAATCTTCCTTACCACTACATGCCAGTGTGTATGAGCAGAGTCGCATGGTCACTTTTCCCTAAGCCAGCATACGTGTTTATTTCACTGATTGTGTCCTCTCTGTTTGTCTATAAGGCTATAAGGTAGGCTTGTCCCTCTCTGATGTGGGTGGGTTCCCTCTGGTGCTGAATCAGATATGAATCCTTGCAGGTTTCAAGAACTGGGAGGCTGGGTGTCCTACTCCTGATGTACATGTTTCTTTATTCCACTCAATTTCTGGATAGTTAAAGTACCTAAGATGAGTAGATTCCCAGATTTAGGTGCTGCTGCCTTTGCTATCAGGTCATTCAATTTGCCTGAATTTTCAACAGTGCTACTGGGGCTTCTATATACACCACACCCAGGGTCAGTGATTCTCCTCTCTGCAGCTGACATTCAATAAAATTGACTCCTGGAAATCAGAGTTCAGATCTTCACACAGCGACGGGTTCATGTTACTTTTAACATAAAGTGCCACTCCCCTACCGTTCTTATCAAGATTGTGAAAAAGATCGTAACCAAAGATGACTATCTCTGACTCTTGTACTGCATAACGACAGGTCTTTGGTTTCACTTCTGTGATGGCTATAACATCTGGTTCATGGATTTCTATCATTGCTTGTAGTTCTGCTCTTTTGTTTAGTAAGGAATCGGAGTTGGTGTACAAACAAACACAAGACTTTTTATCATTCACCAAGTGACTAGAAGAGGAAATAATTTTATCTTTTTTCACATGACTAGTAAAAGTTTGAAATTATGTACATCTGGTGTCGTTTGTTCAAGCTTCTTCCTTCTTGTTTTCCGTTGGTCTGTGAGGTACTTCCCTATGTTGACAATCTGTCCATTTCTTCTCACCCATCTCGCTTGCTCGTCCCCCGAAGCCTTGGAGTCTTCCCGTTTCTTCTTCATTTCTTTATACAGATCTTCATCCTGTTTCCTCTCAGATGGGGTCATGTCTTTTCTCACTGAGACTTTGTACACAACCTGGTGTCCCTGCCTTCTGACTCTGAGTCCAGTCCTCCTTCCTTTCTTGTTTTAATGAATACCTTTAATGTTTCATCCCTGGCAGACTGATTTTCGAAGGATATTCTTATAGGTCTGATTTTGCTCTGCGTCTTGCTCACAG
>JADBJO010028066.1:0-20556 GCA_016801955.1 Conus betulinus
TGCATTTTACCCTCATTTCTGTTCGGGTGGTGCTTGGCCCTTTTCTTTGTCGTGTTATGCTGTGTTTTTGTTGTGAAAGCACCCAATGCTACTACTACATGTATTCATATTATTTGTGCAACTGATGAATGACACTCAGAGCCTTGGTTTCATTACCATTTTTTGGTTTTTCTGATTGCCCTGCTTATTGCGTAGCCCTCTGGCATTTGGTAGGTGTGCGTGGGCGCGAACTTTTTTGCTTGTTTATATCCTTATGGCCATGATGCTACTATCTTCAGCTCAAGCGGAGTGGTCTCTTTCAGCTGAAAGTGTAAGGCTATATTGTACCCTGCTAGTTTATGTTTAAACCTTTCCTGTACGTCGCCAAAATTTTTGCGCGCCTACTTCCTGGGTGTGGCAGAAACCCATGCTTTTCACTGGAGGAATGACCCCTCGCCGCACTCCGTGGAGGTACAGTAACCCATGGTTTGTATGAAACTAATCCCTCGCCCGCTACGCCGCGGGTGTACAGTAACCCATGGTTTCTGCTATTCGAAACTAATCCCTCGCCGTACGCCGCTGGGTGTACAGTAAACCCATGGTTTCTGTATAGAAACTAATCCTTTGCTCGACGTGTGGTGGGTGTACCGTAACCCATGGTTTTGTTAGTCGAAGAGCTAATCCTCTGCCCTACATCGTGGTTGCTAACAGTAACCCACATCATCTCGTACAAGCAAACTTTGACTTTTCCTTTCGGCAAACTTGCCATCGTACAATTCCATTTTGTCCCTGTCCTTTTACAAGTGGTACTTGTGATCTCTGTGGCTCTGCCAAGGGATAGTCTCTGTAGGCACTATGTGTTGATTTTGGGCTTGTGGATGTGGGCACTCGTGGGTCTTTCATGTCGTTCGCGCATCGCCAAACCGGTTTGTGTCAATGTGTATATATAGGCGGATGGTTTTTTTGTAACGTATGTGTGTTCGTGGTCTCGCATGGACTAGATGCGGAGTAAACCATGTATTGAACTGCCGTGGGGTTTGTATGTGTATATACAAGCCGTGTGTAAACAGTGCATGTAAATGTGAACACAAGAATAAGAGGCGAGAGACAGTAAGAGTAACTGATGTAACATGGCGAGGATCACTGTTTCAGTATGTTATTTGGCTACCTTACTTATTGTGTAACGAGTAAATCTAGGTACTCTTGTATTCATAGGCGTTGTGTGTTCTGTGTGTGTTGTGATACATATCGATGAAAAAGCACAGTAGACAATTGCATGCATTTCTGTTGTGTAGTCCTATGTCCTTTCGTCTTCTACTGTCTTGCCTTGGACTGGAGTTCCTACATCCAACAATTTTCTCTCCAATACAGAATCCCCAAATTGATTGATAGATGTAATCCCCATTTTATTATTCAACACACTCCACCGATTTTTTCCAAACCCTGAATTTAATTTGTCAACTTCAATTTTCAGCCAGTAATCAGAAACAACCCATATGCATGCGCGCGACACATCCACACGCTCACATCAACACCATCACCCACACACACCACACACACACCACACACACCATCCCACACACATTGGCAACACATCAACCCACTACCATGTACACAACACGCTTTTTGTAATCGACAATATCCACTTGCCAGTACAGATTGCATTATTCCTGGGCCTCTCTCTCTCCCGGCCTCCTCCTCCCTATCAGCTCCATAAGGGTGTTCAACACTGCAACATTTGTGCCCTTGATATCTTCAGTTCTGTTCTGTTGCAGAGGCAACAAATATTGTACACTCTCTGATACACTCCCATCAGTGGCTACATGGTAAGTCTAGGTACCAGAAAAAGTTCGGAAAATATCCTGTAAAAATGGGTAAGACAAGAAGAAGTTCACCACATAAACCACATTTTGCGGCCCTTCTCCCCGCCTTTTTGTCGTCGCTCCTTTCAAACATTCTCAAACTTTTGGGGAAACGGAGTGCACCACAACTCTCCCCCCACCACCCACACACACACACCCCACACACCACCCTCACACCTACACAGACATACACACACACTGCACTCCTCACACACACACACACACACACTGGTTTAATGAAATCATAAAATAAACACTGTGCTCACGGAACTGGATACCCTTCGTTTTAGAAAATGTACGGGATCCCCTATCTGGTGCCGATTGTGAGACACAGCCCAAGTCAATGACATTGACAAACAAACTACAAAAACATAAGCCCCGCCTTCGGCGGAGGCAACTAGACATTGAACGGGTATGACTATGTAAAAGCTTATCTGCAAATTTTCTTTGGGCAGCTCCTGATCGAATGCTCCTAATCTGCACTGGGCAACGACAGTGCTTTGAGGAGCACCAGTGCATACAGCCCCTGGCAATGTGCTCCACATGTTCCTTCCAGGCCAGGCACAACAATGGAAGCGACATCGTCTTCGGTGTCCTTGCGTCAGAAGTTCCAGTTGACCAGGAGCCAACGACCTTGCTTTCTTTTGTGCCTTTCGTTGCTCCTTCTCTCGTGGAGCTCTACCTTGCCTTCGAAACTGCCGCTGTCCTTTCTGCTTTGCCTCTGCATTTGTTTCCTGGCTTCTGATTGCTAGGAGATGGGCCGCAACAGATCCAATTGTTTTCCGGAGCGTCTGGACAGACTTTTCGTGGCTGAAAGCCTTGTCTTATCTGCTCCAGGCACACTGTTCCCTGCCACCTTGACCCGAACTCGCAGGCCTCTCATGTCTGGCCGAGACAGCTTGTCTATCCTGGAACTTTTTCTTTTGTCCAGACTCACCACTTAGCTGCGATGCTGCCGAGGTCAAGCTGTATTGTAAACCTTCGACTCATGTGCACACCTCTTGGTGTACCCTTTGGTTTGGCTGTTCCTCATTCGTCCATCTGGCCCATGGCATCCAAGCAACCTTTTCGGCCGTGGCATTTAGAACTCTTGATGATCGCTTCGTCCCTTTCTTGCAAATATCGCTGTTGATCCACAGCCTTGTCGTGGTGTCACTGGTGCTCAAACTCCACCGACGGTGTTTGTTGTGCCCTCTGACTGGTACTCTTACCAGGTTCTGTTTTCTCATGGACACAAAGAGAGCCCTGGACTCCAGACCATCTCTCTTTGTTTTGAAGGCTCTCGGAAAAAAGGTCCGCTTTTTGCCTCTCACGGTTCCAACGATTCAGTTTCCTTTGGAGCAGTTTGGTCCGACAGTTCCTTATCCGTAAACTGATTTGTCGGCAGTGATGTTTCGCCCCTGTCCTGTAACAAGGGCTTGGACCGGCGGATTCACCCTGTTTCGGCCCAGGCTATCTACACGTGGCGTTGCGCACCAAAGGTCGTACCCCGGTTAGGCTCGGCATGTAAGGTTAGTTGTTTCTCCTGCATCGAGCTGCCCCAGAAACGTCCTTCAAACCAATACCTGTCCGTATTTCCGTGAACAGGAAGTATTGCTAGAAAAGAACATCGACCACGGAAAGGAACAAGCGCTGCATCCCTAGTGTGTGATTTCCGTTGTGCCCTGGATATATTCTGTTCTGAGACGCATTTTTGGTGGACGTTCTCCCCATCAAGTCTCCCGTAAGGTGCCGCAAAAGACAGCATGTGTCGACTCTTTCTGACATTCCGGGTTCGTTTATCATCCAAGCGGAGGCAGGGACCAGCAGCTTGCAGGAACGATGTTCCTTGCTGAAAGTTGCTCTCACCAACTAGCCTGCCCCATAGAAAGGGTCAAACACCATGGCTTGGTTGGCAGCATCGCGTTGGGTCTTCCATCTGTCGTCCTACGACAACACATGCACCCAACCAACCCTCTTTATTTCGTTTCATCATCAGTTTTTCTGATAATGGTCTCTCCTCTTATGCGGTCTCCCTTCCAGATTTGTGATTTCACCAAAAAGCTTTCAACTGTTTTTTCGTCATGAAAAACAAATTGAATGCATCTGATGGATCCTCCTTGATGTCATCACACAGGACCAGGCACTTGTGAGTACTAGGGTTGGCCCTGAAAACATTTTTTCTGACAAGGTGTGGCGCCCAATGAGCAGAGAGGAACAAGTTTCCAATTGTGTGTGCCCGTCTTTTGGCAACAAAGACAGTGGTTGTCTGGTCAATCACGAGTGGAAGTCTGTGCACGCTGAGGAACCCTGCCCCTCCTCGCCTCATACTTTCGACCTGTGCTACTAAGGAAAAGGAAAGTCCCCTCATCCGAAGTCCATCATAGTCGAAATGTCTGATGGCAAAAAACCCCACGTCTTCTAAACCCAAACCAAACCACTTCTTCTACAGGAGCTTGTCCATCATCTTTGGATTAAGTCCCTTGTTATCCCTTAAAAGCATACAATATAAATTGTGCTCCTCAAGCCATTATTCTTCTACTCATTGCGTCATTTCTTCCTCTTCACCACTCACCAGACATATAAACACAGTCCCTCACACACACCAACAACAACAACCAAACACATACACAACACAAATGTATTGTGTGTGGCTCACACAGACACACACAAAAACCTACATACACTCGCACATTGGCACTGCACCACACACACACACATCTCCTGACTAACACACGACCCATTTTAAAACACCAAACACAATGATATCGGGGCAGGTTTTCCGGTATTCACCCCGTCATACTTTTCCTTCATTGTCCACCAATTTTCAAAATCAGTGGAACAAATGGAAATTTGATATGAAAGTTGTCAAACATTATACCAAACCCAAACCTGAAAAAACAAAGGCTTCTCAGTAGTGAACAGCCCTAATTTGCCAAATCCAATCCATAATTTTAAAAGATGGGTTAAATGGCGGGGTCATTATTTTTACCGACCGCAAATCGTAAAAATGGCGTTAAGTCCCCGAAATTCCTGACAACAGCAAGAAAATTATTGTCCCTCTCACAAACACAACTGACCACAAACCGCAAGAGGCTGTTTCCAGTGTCTTTCTTCTTCATGTCATATGATCAATCTATACAACCAACACAATTAACATTAAAAGTTTTCCATTTAGAGACTGATATATAATGTTGCTAAAAAAATCTGCCTCCGTCTCCCCAGCCTCAATACATACCGGAAAACTGCCATGCGAGCGCATACGCCACCTGCACAAAACACACACATACACCACACATAAACCATACACCAGCCCATCATTCATACTTGCATACACGACACAACCGGACACACACACACACACCACCCACACACACCACACACCATTCTACGTATTGCACACTTCCTACACACTCCTTGGCCTTAACTTTCCCCTACCCCTCAACACCTCACCCGTTGGTGCTGTCTAAGCCGCACAACTCACTGAAGTCTTAGTGCCACAGTATATTTTCCCATATGTTATTTTCATGCAAATAATAATGAAATATACAATTATGTTTTGGGTAAAACGCACTTCTGAATTTCCTCAGCATGGTTTGAACGTCAGGTTTCCATCCTCACTAGTGAGGTCCCATCGCCACTGTTTGAGGTCTTCCTCCAATCACTGGTACATCTTTCAAATAAGGATCCTCCCTATCTCACCAGTCTGTTCCACCCGCTGGACAGATTGGAAACAGATTTTGAATTGATGTTTCAGTCCATCAAAAAGTAACGTAAAGATGGAACTAACGATAATTAGCTCCTCTCATGTAACACTCCCATGCAGGCTACCTCGCTTACACGCAAACACTGCATGCATCCACCACACGCACCACACACCACACATACTCCACACAACACACGCACACACACACACCTCAACAATGCCCACGCAACACTTCACACACCACACACCCAAGAATGGATTACAATCATCCCAGTTGAAAATAATCGATGTTGATTCCTCACACACATACACACACACGCGTTTTTGGAGCCGCTGAGCGCGTGTGAGCGCTTCGTAGCACACACACACACACAAAGGACACCACACACACACACACCACACACACACACACACACATCTCCTCTCTACCAAGATAACCAACATAGAGTGTCGTGTGTGTGTGTGATGGTTGTGTGTGTGAGTCGTGTTGTGTTTTGTGTGTGTGTGGTGTGGTGGTGTGTAAACAAAATAAGTGATACATACCCATATTCTACATCACTCCTCCTTTCACCATTTGCCAGATTGAGGGCTTCAAGGAATTGTTGAGATCCTCCTGGGCCATTGTTTTGTTGTAAAATGGACGCCTGGTAAAGATAAAAGTATATTATTCTAAAAACATTTCGCATAAAGTAATTGCCCCACCGCGCTGTGATCCTATAAAACCAGCAAATGCATTCCAATTTAAAAAAAGCTGTTTTTGCTAATCATATCCTGCGTGCGCGCACACTCATTCACACACACCACACACACACACCAACACACACACGTCACACCCAACACAACACCACAACCCCACGCACAGACGCGTCGCTCGATCGCGTGGCACCATTCCTATACGCACATACCAGCAAAAATAATTGGTAAGTCCTGACAAAAGCAAAAGCAAGAGCGTCTTCTAACCTCCTCTTTTTTTTTCCTTACATACACCCCTATTTCCCATGGCCGCACATTTTTGCGCATTCCAGCTTTTTTTCTTCATTTCGATGTCATTTGGGTTTTAAAAACACAACAAAAACAAATTTTAAAAAAAAAATTTTTTTTTTAAACATCCTCGCTTGCTCAGCCGCCCTAGTCTATAACTAGTAAAATCATTACTGCAGAAATATGATTTTAAGATCAATGGATTTTCAACATACAATAATATCAACCAAACAAACGAACAAAAAAAAAAGGCCTTATCAATCCAGTTTCTCCCAGTGATTCCTCTTTTCTAAGGAAAACCAATCCCTCGAATTGTTGTAGATAAATCAATTCAAATGTAAATAACTGATAGTAATAACTTAACCGCAGACTTGAACTGGGACGTGATTCAACACGCGTCCCTCCTCTCTGCTCTCTGTAGCCAGCAAGCGTGCATGACCTCACACCCAACATAGATCGGCGCGCAACGTTTTTTTGTCATTGTAGCTATGGGGTGGCCTCATACCCACGACGTAAGCACGCGCAAAAGTTTGTGTTTTCTTTGAGAGTAATGGGTGTAGTCAGTACCCACGGATACGTAACTGTTATATTTTAGTGTCCCTATTGTATATCCACAACATTATGGCGCGAACGCGTTTTCTTCTTTGTAAGTATGGTGGTTGGCCTTCCCACCACATGACGTACAGCATGTCAGGTTTTGTTCTGTTGAGAGGAATGGGTGTGACATTCACACCCACGAGCGTACCTGTAATATTTATTGTTTTTTTAATCCATGTCTTTGGTGTTTTATGCACAAAACAAAATAAATTTTTCAGGTGATAGTAGTTAATAATACCTATAGACTACAAGTCATGAAATTTCAGAAAGTTGAATCAAAAATTACTTGAGTTTACAGAGCAAAAACCATGGTGTGTGTGGGTGGTTCACCACCCTACCGGCGTCGGGAAATTGGTTTTAAGATCAATATTTTCTCATTGTTGATCTGAGGAAGGGTAGGCCTTCCCAACCTTTTTCCACGGAAGATGGTGTTTCTTTTATCTCTGCACCCCCCTCTCTCTCTGACCTATGGAAGGCACGTAATTCTTATTTTTTTAGGCATGTAACCTTCCAGGAGCAATTCATTATGAATGTGATATTCACACGATGGTTTAATGTGTTCACTCACTTATTCCCGTTTCATAATATTTTTCAATCATCACCTGTACACAAACTTTTTTATGTAAGAAACCATCCGTATTCCATACTCCTATAGACGTGAAACATTTTTTCTGCTGTTTCACTTCTCTTTACCTGTTTACCAGTGCCTCTCTATTCCAGGATGTTTATATATATATTTTTTTAAAATTTCCCTTCTCTGTGTAATTCTGTGAGTGTTTTTTCGTCGTTATTTCTTTTTCTTCTCTCTTCTCTCTCTGTGTCCTCTCTCCACACTCTACTTGTCTGGTTGGTCTGTCTCTGTCCGTCTGTTTCTCCTCTCTCTCTCTCTCTCTCTCTCTTCTCTCTCTCTCTCCCTCTCTCTCTCCTCTCTCTCTCTCCTCTCTCTCCATTTTTAAAAAGTGACACCTCTTAGTACATCATGCTTTATTTCAGATAATTGCAGTTTAACAGAAAAAGAATCAAAAGCCATTAAGATATTCGTTGTCCTTATTGGTTTGAACGCCCAAAAATGTGAATTGTTGATTTAATTGAAAAAGCTCATCAAAGGCCTCATGCCAATAGTTACACATCGGATTATTAGTCCGAGGCAGGTTCTGTTGCGTGTCCCAATACATGCTCAGTTTATTTCATTTCGCTGTCGTACACCAGACGAAAACATATGACCACTGTACATCGTGACTGATATGTATTTTTCCATGCAGAATTTGTCGTGCCATTTCATCAACTCACGGGGTTTCAAAGACAGTTAGCTCCCCTGCGAGGTACGTGACCAAAATACAAAAGAGATGACAAAATTTTGATTTCATCATTAATTACTACGCTGTGATAACTATCAGTCGTACAATCTACCCAAACATTTGCTGAATTCGTTTAAACATTGTTCAAGCTTCCAGTGTGTCTCAGCTGAGCTGTGCAAGTCTAGAATCTCAACAAATTCGCACACGGCACGATTCTTTTTAGATCAGTAAAGTAATTAAACTCTTATTATTTTACTATATTACTGGTTATCATTACTATCATTATTACTGTTACCGTTGATATCATCATATATTATCGTTAATAATAGTAATATTATTATTATTATTGATGTCATAATTATCATCATTATCATTACTGTAATGCATTATTGATTCCATTATCATCACTATCATCATCGCCACAAACACAGCTGCCACTACAACCATAACTGTTCGACAGTCCTCTAAACCTTCTCCTTTTCTCCCCTTCTTTGTGTATATAGCTACACTGTGTGTGTGTGTGTGTGTGTGTGTGTGTGTGTGTGTGTGTGTGTGAACAATGCCCTCGTGAAACATTCTGCAGTACTGGTCTACCAAAATGCGTACTACAAACATGTCATGATCGCGTGAATTTGAAAGTTAATCAATGGCACTTTTTATAGCTCTCCGTATAAAATATTGCTCAAGCATAAATCAAGGACTATTGTTTTAGTATGTATGTCATTACCGTGTTGTGCTTTATTGATGGTTCTCAGAAACAGTGACGTCCCGAGTCACACACACACACACACACACACACACGCACCACGGGTCTGTAATGTCTTTAGAAAGCTGTTCCTATATTTCAAATTAAATCTCAATAGGCTGAATCTGCTGCAGCCGCCGTCTCGGCCACACTCGGTCGGACGAGTTGGATAATTTATCCAAAGGTGTGTTGGGTTGATTATACAACGGTTCATATCGGTAGTTCCTTGTGAGCCCGTGGAAAAGAAATTGTTGAGTTTGAATTGCTTTTGATTGTATGTCTGTCTGTATTAATGAATATCGCGTGCGCGCGCGCGCGCGCGCGCGCGCGCGCGCGTGTGTGTTGTGTGTGTGTGTGTGTGTGTGTGGTGTGTGTGTGTGTGTGTGTTGTGCCACCATTCAGGGTCTCCGAAAATGCTGTCGATGCTCATGCAATGGACTTGATGACAAAAAAAAAAAAAGAGCAATGGTGGTAATGAATGTTAAAAGTCAATTTTGTGCCCCTTCTATGTCTGACAGCTATCCTGGGGAACACAGAGTAAGTAGATAATGTGTGTGTGTGTGAGAGACGAGAGAGAGAGAGAGACGAGAGAGAGAGGAAAGAATGAGAGGGAACGAATGTTCTGAAGATGACATAGTAATTAATATCAGTAACATGACAACACACACGCACACACACATGCACGCACGCACGCACACCACACACACACACACACACACACACACACACACACACTTCCACGTGCGTGAGCGAGCACCGCGCGCACAGACACACACAAATGCGCTCACACAGACTCTCTCCATCACACACACACACACACACAGGGGGGGGGGGGAACACCACCACACACACACACACACACACACCACACCACACACACACCAGCCACAAACACACATTTCTAAGGACTCTTCACTTTACACACACTTGCATCGCTTCGTCGGTGCACACTTACCTGTTCATATACGTTTACAGTTGAATCAGGTGTCCCTGAGATATTATCGATTTCTTAACTCAGCTGACATGTGTTTTGTCCCTTGTATCAGCCATTTTAAAGGCCAAGTCTGAGTCTGCCCAATCTTTAGGAGTCTTTTGCAATGTTGGCCTGGGGATTTATTCCAATATTTTGTTTTGGCTGGTGATGTTTCTTGTTCCTTCCTGTAAGTCTGGATGTGTGTGGGCACTTAACTTAATAATAGAGCTCTGAACGATGGTCCATAGTCTGATGGCTTTGTTCTTGTATGTTGCCCTTTCTTGCCAGTGTGTCCACCTCTGTCATTTCCTTTGACACCTTCATGACCTGAGCAGTACATCCATATGTCTCTCCAATGGAAGGTGGCACATTACTTCATGCCAAGCAGGGCTTCCCATTCCACTTTCCTCTTTTTTGGAGCAGGTTCATGGAGTCGGTCAATATCACGGCTTGTTGAGCTCTAAGCTGGTTTATATGGATGAGAACCAGTTGTAAGTCGGTGCTGTTGTGTCAATGTTTCTGCCTCCATTGTTTAAACGTATGCACCATGGTTTTTCATGAATAGTTCGTTCGCCATTTTGCTTCACTGTGTTATCACCAGCTTAATATACCTTTGGTGTGTGTAACAGTATCAAATCTTCTTTTGTGCTGAAGTTTTTCGACATGAACCTTAATTTCTGCGTTGGTTTTGCCTTCTGGCCATTATCAACAGTGGTCACTCCAAGCTTCCAGAGCGATGGCAGTTCGGTAGAATAGAAGTGTTTGCAGTTGTCTTGATACTGTTCCCATTCCTTCGTTTCTTAGGAGTTCCGATGACTGGCACACAAGGAGCATAATTATTGTCTGTTTGCCTGACCCGATCCATGATTTTCCACGTTCTAGACGAGTGCCTTTTTGTTTCTTTCTCTGCATGTAGTGCTTTGGGTTTTTTACAAGTGCTCTGAAATATCCCTTCACCTGTTTTCTAGCTTGTGTCTGACCTGCATTGAATGAGGTCAGGCAGGTATCGCATAGTTTTTGATTGGTGTATCCTTCGTAGTTTTTCCCAAGATCAGTTTCATTATTTCATTTTCATTTTTTTTCTAACTCAAGAAGATTTGGTCTAGAACAGTATTGTAATCGCCAGACAGACCTTTTTTTTTTTTTACCCTAATTTTTTCAGGACACTATTCTCAACATATTTTCATTCTATTGAAGCCTCTACCCAAATAGTGTAGGTTGTCAGTTGATTCAATTTGTAATACATTGAAGAGTAGAGTTCAGATCAATGTCTAGGCTTTGTAGGGTTGATGTACGATCCAGTTTCTTAAAATGGGCACCACTGAGTAATGTTCAACTGTTGCTGAAGTGCTTTTTCATCTTTTCTTGTACAGTTTTTTTATATATGTTTTGTCAAGTGGACCGTCTTCTGCTTTGTGTTATCACTCGAGCAATTCCGTTTTTTATTGACATCTGCAAGCACTATAGTGTAACATCATACAAAACAGGGGAGAGAGGAGAACTTTGATGTAAGTTCATGGATAGTTTATGAGGTTCTGACATCCATTCTCCCAAGTCGTAGGATGACAGTTCGGTCCTGAGTTGCTGCTGCAATCCATCATGAAAGTGTCATGATGACTCCATTGTCAAGGAGTAGCTCCGTGAGAACCGAAAACTGGAGCTGGACTTTGTTGAATGCATCTTTCAAGTCTATCGCAACAGCCAGTGTGTTTCTTCCTTTCTTCAGAATCCTTCATGTGCTTCATAGGCAAAAGCGGCTGCATTTTCCCATGTACTTTTTACCTGTTCTGTAGCCCCCTTGATTCGGCGGAAGGATTTGTCTACTTTCGAGGTCTCTTGCTATGCTTCGTTCCATGAGGTTTTCCAGCTGTACTTTGCATACTGAGTATGCAGTGGCCATTAGGCGATGATAATCTTTTCCAGTATGGTAGAACCTTCAAGCAATGTGTGTCCAGTCTTCTGGGACATCTATTTATCGAAACTGTCGTGATACAGACAGAAGATAACGTTTTCTGTTTTTTTCTGAGAGCTGTTCAATATCTGGAGGAGGTACTTTCGTCTGAACCTGGAGGACTACCTTTAGTGCAGTTAGTTATTGCTTCATCCAGTCCAGGTGTTGTACATTCATTCTCAATGCCAGTTTTAGGTAGACATTATTTAACTTGGTCGTATATTCTGTTCTCTTGCTCCAGAATTCTCTAATCAGTCTGTTCTCCGAAACCTTTCAGTAGAGCCCACCTTTACTCCTCATTTGTCCTGAAATTCATGGTCCTATCGGCGTCTAAGATATCTTGGGTGGCATTGGGGACTGTGTTTTTCCTTCCATGCGATGATACAACTGCCAGAACTGAGGGAGAGTTGTGTCATAATTAAGCAAAACACAAAATGTTGCCATTTAGTTTGTTTTTGCTTCTTCAGCTACTCGCTTGAACTCTTCAGTCTTGTAATTCATGTCTGTTTTTAATAACTGGATTAGGACGACGGCGGGTTGTTTTAAACGCTCTTCTGTTTTGTCCAACTGGCTGTGTGCGTCAACCTCACGTGAGCGAGAGTTCGACAGCGTCGTGTGTGTGTGTGTGCGTGTGTGTTGTGTGTGTGTGTGTGTGTGTGTGTGTGTGTGTGTGTGATATTCTATATCCTTGCATCCACCATGTGGACTGATAAAAAAAACTGCACTCTCACCACTAATGCCAGAAACACACGAAAACTGACAGAGCTCGTCCACGTGTTCATATGGATGCCAGCATGTGTCGAACCTGCACGTTGTGACTGCGAACTAGGTGCCCTGTCTTTCATCCACCTCTACAGCTTATCAGGCAGCAAAGAGGAGCTTGTGCTGCACCATGACCATGTTTGGATGTGGCTGCGTAGATCATATTCCCCAAGTGTCACGTTTGGCTTGCGTAAAGTTTGTATACAAGAGATTTGATTTGCCAAATGGCTCCCATTTAAGACCATGTTTGCAGACACATATTGGATTATAAGAGCATGCACATTTATTTTGATATCATTGTGATTATGGGTCGATGGGGACTGGGCACCATATTACCTTGCCTGGTAAGTTCTAGTTCAGTCACAGGTGCAGGTTCAAAACCTGGTGGTGCCCATCACGTAGAGTAACGCTATCTGTTTTCTTTATATATATATATATATATACATCAGTCATCTGATTGTGCATCTTATGGTCTGTGTATCATCTGGAATGAAGATAGTTTCTAATAGAAAAAAACTGCCTCCCCCCCCCCCCCCCCCCCCCCCCCCCCCCAAAAAAAACCCCCCCCACAAAAAAAAAAAAAAAAAAAAAGGAAACACACACACGCGCCGCGCGCGCGCACACTTTGCATGAGCTAATTCAATAATTGTGGTTGTGCAAATCGTGTTTTTGCGACAGATCTAACCTCTCTGTTGGTGTTTGTCTCGAAATCAGTGTTTGTATGACAAAGCCCTGTGCGGAAAGAAAGTTTCCGGGAGCTGCACATCAATTTGCTACTGTAAAAACAATCAGACGTGTTCCACGGACAGCGATCACACCATTATCGTCGTGCCATATTACACAAATAATCTCCCTTTGCGGAAGAGGTAATATGTGTGGTGTGTGTGTGTGTGTGTGTGTGCGTGTGTGTGAGTGAGAGATGTATTTTGATGTCATATTCCCCACGTCACTTTTTTCTTTTCTTTGATTTTTTTGTCGTCAAGATTCTGTGATCCAATATTGTTATCAAGTGGGTCTGTAACGCTGCGCTACCAAGGGAAGTTGTCCAGTAGGGTTTTAATTACACGTGGAGTGAGATTTTTTTTCCAGCTTGAAAACCTTTCTGTCCCCCCAGCAGTAGTTGGAGTGTCTGATGGAGTTGAGGGAAGGTTAAAGGCGCGTGGAAGGAGATGGAATGTCTCCACCTGCCATCATGCTGTGCCCAGACATGATGAACCTCTAGCATCTCACTGCCCCTGTGGAACTGTAACCTTAAAACCAAAGAAAAAGTAAAGCGTCCCGTTTTGTTTTGCCGTGTGTGTGTGTGTGTGTGTGTGTGTGTGAGTGAGAGTATGAGTGACCACACACATGAACACACGTACACACACGCGTGCATGCGCGCGCGCGCACACACTCACAGACAGAGAAGGGGGGGGGGGGGGAGGGAGGGTGTGGTGGTGGTGGATGGCGGTGGTTGTCGGTGTCATGTCACAATCTATTGTCTTTTCCCTGGCAATGGACGTCTTGATGATATGCCGCATTTTTTCGTCAACGAGGTGTCCAACATTACGGACAGTATTCATGTCTGGTGTCTCAATTCACCTTGATCCCAGACTCTTCGTTACTTATAATTCACAATCTGTTTTTCATATGGTTCTGTTGTTTGTCCTGCTTTGACTGGTTCGACATCCAGAAATTTATATTCTGTCTCCTTGGCAATGGTCGGGATAATCTCTCTTGTTGTTTTACGGGGAAAACTTCACCTCGAAGGTCCTCCGTGGTGTCCCTAGCCTCAGCCGGATTTGTTTTGAGATTTGTGTTTGTCTGGTTGGCCGGCAGTGAAGATATTGTTTTCATAACTCTTGAACTGATCTTTATTTCCTTCAGAAACGTTGTTGTGTCTGACGCTTACAATGTTATGTAAACCTTTTTATTTTTTTTTTCACTGCAAACTCATTCAATATTTACCACAAGTGTGTAGTGATATATCTTTTTCTGCACATGTTTCTGCTCTGTCTTTTAATGGTGGCTTTGACTTCAGATTCTGTTATAATCACCCGCAATGTGTTCCATTTATTTGCACTGTTTGCTTTTGGTGTTGATTGTTGTCCTTTAATTTCAGTGACTTGCTTACGTCTTTTTTTTTTTTTTTTTACCATTATATTGCAAATAGATCATTATTTGGGTCTGACAACTTTTCGCTTTTTTTCTGTAGACATTTTTGTGAGGTTTTTTGAATGCAACTGAATTCATGTTTGTAGCCAGGCCAAGGGTACTCATCTTGTCAAAGTCAGTTCTTTAGTATTGATCTTGGAAAAAAAAAAGAAGAAAAAAGAGCAAACCCTACTGTCATTGAACCGATTCTGTAAAACACGTAATTAAAAAAAAAATAAAATCTGCGCTCTTTAAAATCTTAGCGCGGATGAAACTAAATCATTCTCGAGGATGAAACTATCATTCTCAGGAACTACATCCGGGGGATCTTTCTGGGCGAGGTTTTCATGGAGTCTGCTGTAAAAATGTTATGTACGATCCTAACACACTACAAGAACAGTCTTAATAGTGAGAGGTACATTGTTTTGTTGGGAAAGCGATCTATACTTCAGTGTAAAATTCTGCCTTTGTCCCTACAGGCAATGCACACGATCACGTCTGTTACACGATGTCCGGAAAGAACTGGTCAACACACACACACACACACACGCACACACCACACGCGCATACACACACACACGCACACATACACACACACACACACACACATATGAGCGCGCACATACACTCCTCTCTCTCTCTCTCTCTCTTTCCCTCTCTCTCTCTCTCTCTCTCACACACACACACAAATTACTTAAGCTCCAGACGTCCATCATCTTCTACTGCAATACATTTCTGGAATGTCACTGAAATAGTTAGCATGTCACACTTAACCGTTTGGTTGCATAAGAGCAATACCCGACGTCTGAACAGAAAGACCTGATATGGACAAGAGAGGCTGAGGCGCTCTTGGTGGTCGTGTCCCAACCTTCTCAAACTTAAAAAAAAAGGTAATTAATTGCTAACCGCCAAGGAAACGTAGACAAACAAATCACAAGACAAAACACGACGCATTTCGACCTCTTAGGTCTTTTTCAGGCAAGATGCAAAACACTCAGGACAACGAAAATGAACGAGCAATCACTTATAATTATTCACATCGCAACACCCATCTTGCGCAGAAGTGAATGAAGATAAGTGATTGCTCATTCATTTTCATTGTCTCGCCCATCTTGCGCTGAAGTGAATGAAGATATGATTGCTCGTTCATTTTCGTTGTCCTGAGTGTTTTGTATCTTGCCTGAAGAAGGCCTAAGAGGTCAAACGCGTCGTGTTTTGTCTTGTGATTCATTTGTGTACGTTTTCTTGGTGGTTTGCTATTAATTACATTTAAAATTTGTTTAGATTTTCACCTGCAGTCGCCTCAATTTGCAACTAGATTAAAAAAAAAAGTGCGTAGTGATGTTGCACCATTCTCTTTAATACGCCATCTTTCTGGGGGATGGATGAGGGTGGAATAAAGAAAAGGGGCATGCACCCAGACCCTTTAGCAGTGTCAGATTTTTAGTGCCTACGATTTACACTATCTTGCAAACTTCCAAGAGTGCACACTCCCCTCCATCCGCAGCCTCTCCACCCTCCCACTGTCCTTCCCGACTCCTGCTCTGAAGAAGACCTCAAAGGTCAAAATGCGTGTGTTTGTCTTGTGATTAATTTCTCTACATTTTTTTTTTTTTTTTTTTTTTTTTTTTGCGGTTTGCTAACATTTATCGGAGATTTGTTCTTCTGAAGAACTGGATCAGATCCTGTTGCGAGAGCCCCCCTGCTCGTCATTGTCTGTAATGAACGTCCTTTTGTCTCCATGTATGTCATTTTTTTCCCTCCAAGTTTTGGAGGCTGCACATTTCACTACCATGTGTCATTCATCCAAAGGAAAGTTCCGTTCTTCTTGCGAGTTGTGCCATATCTGGGCCCGACATGCACACAAAACTTCCTGAACCGATTCCAACCAAACTAGGCGGGACGATGGATCCCGATAAATTTTGGGGCACGATCCGCGGCAGTCTGGAGACTACAGGTAGAATCATTCCAGGAATCTGAGGTGGTATTGATTGAGGGTGAAAGCTCTGGTCGGCTTTTAGCGGAGCAGTACGCTGTCTTGAGTGCGCTTCGATTTTTTTTTTTTTTTTGTTATCTAGGATATTGTATCTTCTTTAAATGATATCGTAAACTGCATAACGTTGTTTTGTTTACCATGATACTGTCGTGCGTTGTGTATTGTGTGATTTACTTTATCTTACACTCCACGTCATGGTTACTTTGCATCACTGGCTATATGCAAGATGTGAATATGGCGCTCCATACTTTTTTTTTTTTTTTTTTTTTTAAAAGACGTTCACTTTTGTTTGGTGATTCTCTCTCTTTCTCTCTCTCTCTCTGCGCGCGCGCGCGCGCGCGCGTGCGTGCGTGCGTGCGTGCGTGCGTGTGTGTGTGTGTGTGTGTGTGTGTTGCATCACATTTGTTTATACCACATTGCACTTTGTTTAAAGAAGGAACCTTGTTTCCGTGGCGTTGTTGTATTCTGTTATACTTTTTAAGGGGAATTTAGCGTCTGTTTTGTTGATGCTGCGCTTTGGTGTCAAGAGTACATTGCGTACATGCAACGTTGAGGTACATTATATTGCATTGCACTTTAACGAACAGGTTAAAAATGGATGTGATCTCTCTCTGTCTCTGTCTGTCTGTCTGTCTGTCTCTGTCTCTCTCTCTCTCACGACTTTCTCTCTCTCTCTCTCCTCTCTCTCTCTCTCTCTTCTCTCTCTCTCTCTCTCTCTTTCTGCTTGTATCTTCAAGTTAATTTCTACTGCTGTCATCTCACTCTCTCTTTTTCTTTTTCACTTCATGATTTTCTCCTCTTTCATCTCCCCTCTCATCGCTTTGTTCTCCTCTCACTCTCTCTCTCTCCACTCTCTCTCTCTCTCTCTCTCTCTCTCTCTCTCTCTCTCTCTCTCTCTCTCTCTGACCACTCTCTTATGTGGTCAGTGGCTGTCCATTTTCAAGCGATCTCAAGGTCAAAATCAAAACAAAAACTCAGGTTTGTGATAATAACCCACGCAAAAGGTTTACTTCTGACGTTCTACCTGAAGTCCTCTGCAGTTGTCATTCGTTGGCTTCTCTTATCC
Organism: Conus betulinus; assembly: GCA_016801955.1. NCBI lineage: Eukaryota > Metazoa > Mollusca > Gastropoda > Neogastropoda > Conidae > Conus > Conus betulinus. Next base: position 18,029 of record JADBJO010028066.1, read on the forward strand.
TGCGGTGACATTGAGCGGAATCCTGGACCAACACGGGCCAATGTGTTTTCTAAGTATATTTCCAGTTCTGGCAGTACGCCTGTTCACATCAGGAAATCTTCCGATCAGAATCATGGACCTGACAGAGACTTGAACCAAAGGCTGTTTTCTATGGCTGGTTATTCACAACGTGAAAACATTGACATCCTGGAAAGGTTCAAGTGTTGGTATGGACTTCTACAGAAGGAAAATGATCAGCTAAAAGCCAGAGTTGATCTGCTTGCCAGCAATGTCAAGTTCTAGAACAACAGTGTGAAAATCTCTCCAGTGGAAAGATTTCTTTATAGATGTGTCCCACCAAATTGGACAGCCAAGTACACAAAATCGAATCATTTTCTTGTCGGAACAACTTGAGGTTTTTCAACGTTTTTGAAGGCCCAAGTGAGACCAACTCCAAGTGCACCCGAATGATAGTAGGCCTACAGCTGCTGAGCCGATTTTTTTTCCTTCCAAGCAGTGGACAATCGATGACGTGGAGCGGGCACATCGTGTTGGTCGAAGAAGTAACAACAGCAATTACCCTCCCTCGCCCGATTGTCGCTCGTCTTTTCCACTGGCAAGATAAGCTGACCATTCTGAGGGAACGGGAGTGCAGGAAAGAAATGGCAGAAACACTGGGTATACGTACGTGTTGCTTCAGACTTGACCAGCCGTCAGAACCAGATTATCAAAGAGGAAAGAAATGCTGGCAGACATGCGTACTTCTGGAAAGGACGCATATTCTACAACAAGAGCAAACAACATGAGAATCTTAAAAGGGACGCTCTAAGACACTCTGACAATGTAACCAATGCCACCCCTGCTCGGTGTCACTTCAGCAAGACAAGTCACCCAAAGCAGCAACGTCAAATGGATGAACCAATCAACCAGCACGACATGGCTCAAGAAGATGTGGGTCAACATCATGCCTACCGAGATGTCCGACACCCACAACAGAAGTCGAACTCACGTAACTTCACACTGATGACTTCCCTTGGACTGTTGACATGACTTCATCCCCACCACTTTCACGCCGTCAAGCAGAAGACATGAACGTTGGCAGGCAGGTCTACGTTTGGAAGGAGCGCCTCTACCACATGCGCAAGAGCATGCAACACCGTGGCCCAAGAAAAGACCCACGAAGACGCTCTAACAGTTTGGCTCGGACTGCTGACCCTGATGTCTCCGAGGAAACCAGTCAGTCCACATGGGTTGGAACTGGCGCCAAGCCATGTGGACTGGCTTGGCGCCAGTTCCAACCCATGTGGACTCCACTCAACTGCAGTCCCGACAGAGGCCAGTGACGTCTTCTGCTGAGGACCTCCCATGGACAGCAGCCAGTTTCAAGCAGGATGCCACTGCTGATAGTTCTATTGAAACGAGTGAACCAGCGTGGCCCAGTTCCAACGCCTATCTACATGGACTCCACCCACCCACAGTCCAGGCAGAGGCCGGTGTCATCCTCTGATGAGGGCCTCCCATGGACTGCAGACATGGCTGCATTCCCGCCACTCCCCGATCGTTCAACACAGGAGATACCATGCAGAACACGTGGCGAGCACTGTGAGGAACAAGAATACCGCCAGAAGCCTGTGGATACAGGCCATGCAGCCCCAGCGGATGTTCCAGGGACAGCGCCTGCCCATCCTCCACAGCCACAGCGAACTCCACGCCCCTCAGCCGGAGTGACGGTCAATCAATGGGGCGTCAGACTCACGTCCCACGCCGAACACGGAAGACGAGAACATGTGCCCAGACCCAATTCTCGGAACGCCAGGGACCGTCTACCCGTGGGAATCCCGGCTCCATCATGAACATGACACGCAGACATCTTGTCTGATGACTGGTGAAGTTGCACCAACTTCTGGTGCAAACCAGTTGAGCCCAATGGTTGGCCGGGAATGTGTTGTGCTCAGTGCATTCTATAGCAGCACTGACCCCTCTTGTGATGCCCCTCTCCCTCCTTCCACCCAGCAAACAGTCCCTGATGGACCTGAGGCAGATCTGGCTTCCCACACACCTTCTTCGCCACCCCCATCCTCAACCACTTCACCCGCCAGTGAAGCCAAGGCAGACGACAGCACCACCCATGGTGAAATGCCTGGTGGACCCATGGACTGGCGCAGATGAAATTAGAGAGTCGGTCTTTTGGGCAGTCTGACGGTAGACGTGATGGGATGAACTGTTCAAGTATAATCCATCTTCCTGGTGTCAGAACAACAGAACTGTTCTATGATATCAGAAACACCTACAATACATGGCAGACAAACACGCAGCAAAACAAAGATGGCAATCGGACGTACAATGACAAACATAGCTCATGATAAATCCACTCTCAGACAAAAGCAGGTCACAGATTGTTTCCCACGCATTGCAACAGGATCATCCCAGGCGGATAGAAGCCAGTCTACAGACACCTAGGGATTCGGCCCTGCCCTTGTCACTATATCTGGGGTTGTACCAGGTCCTGCAAAATGATGATAATGCAGAGTTACTGTTGCATTTCTTTT
>JADBJO010028067.1:0-5000 GCA_016801955.1 Conus betulinus
ACAGCGCGCGCACGCCACCACACACACACACACACACACACACACACAAACACACACACAACACACTACACAGCGCGCGTGCGCACGCACGCCACACTTACGCACGCACACACACACAAACACACACACACCACACACACACACACACAACACACAGCGCGCGTGCGCACGCACGCACACGTACGCACGCACACACAAACACACACCACACACACACTCACACACACACACACACACACCACACACACCACACAAACGATAGATAGATAGATAGATAGATAGATTGATAGATAGACATAGATATTACACACGCATGCACACACGCACACACACTATCATGGCCGCACACACAAACACACACACACACACACACACAGACACACACACACACACACACACACACACACACACACACACACACACACACACACACACGCGCGCGCGCGCGCGCCTATGCAAAGGAACAAAGTGAGCACCTACTTCCTTTTCAAAGGGCAGTGGCCAACCCACAACCCTGAACGAGCAGTGGACTAGCTGTGATGCCATCCCCGTTCCACAAGCCAGCATTCCAGCCACAGCCGCTTTAAGCCTTGAGGAGATAAGGCTGGTTCCATCAGTCTACATCCCCCATTAACGCTGAAGCGATAGGACTGTTCCATCAGTCCACCAGCCCCCTCAACACTGAGGAGATAGGGCTGTTCCCTGTCTCTCCACCAACAGCCCAACGAAAAACACACCCATGAACACTGCAGCGGTCCACTGGTCACTACACGTCACTTCCAATGAAGAGAAAGAAAATCAAGACATCGGAATCTAATGCCACATTGTCAGATCATTAATCTGGAATACTGTCAACAATACTATAAATCTAATACCTTAATTAAACCTCCATTTTTTCTGTTTCAATGTTGCAGCTGTTCTCTGGAAGTCAGCACTGGCTAACAGACGATGAAGTACTGATACTGTAAAAGATGGGAAAGAGTGGATCGCGGGCTTCGGATTCCGTTGAGCGACTAGCAGTGCAGTTACTGTCACCCAGAAGTGTGATAATTACCGCGCGTCTGTGTTGAGAGTCTTGTCCTTAATCAGTCAGAGGTGTACAAACACGGTAATCAGTGGCGGTGTGGAGAGTGAGTCACGATGTGAGGACCACTGTAGCAAGGTGTGGCAGTCACCTGACCATTGTGGCGTGGGTGTGGCAGTCACCTATGACCACTGTAGCGTGGTGTGGCAGTCACCTATGACCGCTGTAGCAAGGTGTGGCAGTCACCTGACCACTGTAGCAAGGTGTTGCAGTCACCTGGTGTGGCAGTCACCTGACCACTGTAGCAAGGTGTGGCAGTCACCTGACCACTGTAGCAAGGTATGATTAGTGTAGCAACATGTGGCAGTCACCTATGACCATTGTAGCAAGGTGTGGCAGTCATGTATGACCACTGTAGCGTGGTGTAGCAGTCACCTATGACCACTGTAGCGTGGTGTGGCAGTCACCTATGACCGCTGTAGCATGGTGTGGCAGTCACCTGACCACTGTGGCAAGGTGTGGCAGTCACCTGACCACTGTAGCAAGGTGTGGAGTCACCTATGATTAGTGTAGCAACATGTGGCAGTCACCTATGACCATTGTAGCAAAGGTGTGGCAGTCACGTATGACCACTGTAGCGTGGTGTGGCAGTCACCTATGACCACTGTAGCGTGGTGTGGCAGTCACCAATGACCACAGTGGCAAGGTGTGGCAGTCACCTGACCACTGTAGCAAGGTGTGGAGTCACCTATGACCACTGTATCAAGGTGTGGTAGTCACCTATGACTAGTGTAGCAAGGTGTGGCAATCAGCTATGACTACTGTGGCAAGATGTGGCAGTCAGCTGTGACCACTGTACCAAGGTGTGGTAGTCACCTATGACTAGTGTAGCAAGGTGTGGCAATCAGCTATGACTACTGTGGCAAGATGTGGCAGTCAGCTATGACCACTGTACCAAGGTGTGGTAGTCACCTATGACTAGTGTAGCAAGGTGTGGCAATCAGCTATGACCACTGTGGCAAGATGTGGCAGTCAGCTATGACCACTGTAGCATGGTGTGTGGCCACCTTTGACCACTGATGGGTGTCCTTACAACAGGAGAGACAAGATGGGTGTCCTTACAACAGGAGAGACAAGATGGGTGTCCTTACAACAGGAGAGACAAAGATGGTGTCCTTCTAACAGGATAGACAAGACGGGTGTCCTTCAAACAGGACAGACAAGATGGGTGTCCTTCCAACAGGATAGACGAAGATGGGTGTCCTTCCAACAGGATAGACAAGACAGTCCTTACAACAAGGAATGACAAGATGGGTGTCCTTACAACAGGATAGACAAGATGGGGGTGTCAACATGGAGAAAGACAAGATTGTGTCCAACAGGATAGACAAGATGGGTGTCCTTACAACAGGAAAGACAAGATTGTTGTCCTTACAACAGGAGAGACAAGATGGGTGTCCTTACAACAGGAAAGACAAGATTGTTGTCCTTACAACAGGAGAGACAAGATGGGTGTCCTTACAACAGGAAAGACAAGATTGTTGTCTTACAACAGGAGAGACAAGATGGGGTGTCCTTACAACAGGAAAGACAAGAAACAGGGAAACAAACATAGGATGGTGTTGCCCTTCCCCACGACAGGGACAACAAGAATGGTTGCCTGTCCACTAAGGAAAAGGCAGCAAACACTCCCGACCCTGTAAACTAGCAGTTGGTGGCTGTTTGGTGCCGATCACGGCCAAACAGAATGTGCTGGGATATGCAGCTCCTCTTGAGTCTGGATCAGTTATGGCGACGATTGTCTGGGCTGTCTGGTTCTGTTCTGTCCTTTTTTCTCTATCTATTCTGTAGAGCTTGTGTTAACAGACTCTTGTATCAAATTCTACACGTTCGGCGCACCATGACATGACAGCACTACCATAAAGCGTCTCTCTCTCTACTCTCTACGTCTCTCATCTAGTGGACTTCGTAATCTGGATCTCTATATGGGTCTCCTCAATGATCATGTGGTGTGTGTGAGTGGTATGACTGTAGTAAGTGTGGAGTGTGTGGTGATAGTGTGTGAGGTGCTGTGTGTGTTGAGACAGTAGCTGTGTGGGTGTGATGTGAAAATGTGTATATCGTGTGGTCATACTTGTGCTGTCGTCGACTCAGTCTGCTTCGTGAATTTGATATTGCTGATCTCGCTGTCCTCACGCTGTTTGCTGGGTGGTTATCTTTGGTGTGTTTGTTGTTCCTTTCCCTCTTCGCACCTTCTCGCTTCTCCCTTGTGCTTGTTTGTGTGTGGTGTGTGTCTCGTCTGTCCTGTGAGTGTGTTCATCTGTGTGTCCTGTGTGTCTTGTGCTGTGGTGCGCGCGTGTTGTTCCCGTGTATGTTTGTGCGTCTGTGCGTGCGCGTGCCAGCCGTGCCGAAACACGCGCGGTGCACGCAAGACTGTGTGTATGTGTTGTAAATGGTGGTAAGTGTGGTTGTTATGGTGAATGTGTCGCTGCGTGCTGTGTAGTGCATGTGTGTGTTTTTGTTTGTTTGTGGTTATGTTGTTTTGTGTTGTTTGTGTTGTTTGTGTGTTGTTGGTGTGTTGCACCTGTCGAGATACAATACGATGAGGTATGCATCTTGTAGTGCATGTTTGTTTAAGCGATTGGTTGTGTGTGTGGTGTGCGGTGTTGTGTGTGTGTGTGGGTTGTGTGGTGGTGTGTGTGATGTGTGTGTGTGTGTGGTGTGTGCTGTGTGTGTGTGCGTGTCGGTGCTTGTTGTAGGAGTGGTTGCGGTCGGTGACGTGTATATATGTGTGATAAAGCGCCAACGCGCATGCTTCTATAGTGTGTGTGCTGTCGTTTGTGTGTTGTGTGTAGTGTGTGTATGCGTGTGGTGTGTGTGTAGTGTGTGTGACAGTGGTGTGTGTGTGTTGCATATGTACTGAACTGTGAAGCGAATGTGTTTTGCTCGGTGGCGTGCAGTGTGTGTGTGTGTGGCTTGTGTGTGGGTGTGTGTGTTGTGGTTGTGTGTGAGTTTCTGTCAATGTGCAGGCAAGAGTGATGTGTTGTCGAGCGTGGCGCGTTGTTGTGTGGCGTGTATGGTTTGTGCGTGTGTGCGCGAAGCGCGAGGGCGAACAGTAGCGCGCGCACGCGGTGCGGCGTGACGTGTGTATGTTGGAATGTGTGGGTGTATGGTGAAGGTGCTTGTGTATGTGTGTGTGATAGCAGGCAATTGTGTGTGTGTTGGTTTATGTGTGTGATGGAGTTAAAATAAACAAGTGTGTGATGTAGTGAGTGTGTGTTGGTCGGTAGTGTGGTGTGTGTGTGGTAGTACTGTTTGTGTGTGTGTGTGTGCCAGCGCAAGGGAGATGCGCAAGTGGTGGGAAAGGTCGAGCAGTTGGTGAAGAGGCCATGGTGTGTGCGTGCGTGTGAGGTGGTGTGTAGGGGTGAACATGAAAGTTTGGACCTTGAGTGGTGTAGTCTGTGTGTGTGGGTGTGTGTGTGGTGTGGTGGATGTGTGTGTGTGGAATAGTGGTGTGTGTAGTTTGTGCGTGTGTGTGGGTGGTGTGCGAGGGCATTTGGCGCGGTAGTGTGTGAGTGTGAAGCGAATGATGTGTGGTGTTGTAAACGCGCGATGGCTTGCTTGCTTGCTTGTGTGTGTGTGAGGAGATTGAATGGTGTCATATGTGTGTGTGTGTGGTGTGGGTGTAGTAGGTGTGTGTGTGTGTGTGTGGTGTGGGTGTGTGTGAGGGGAGGAAGAGGAGGATAGAGAGAGGAAGAGAAGAACGGAAGAGGAGAGAGCGATGCGTGCAGTGGCAAGTGATGCTGCGCGTCTGCGGTGAGTATGTGAAGTGTGTGGTGGGGGTGATTGTGGGTTGTGTGTGTGTGGTGGTGTGGTGTGGTGTGTGGTGTGTGTGTGTGTGTAGTGGTGTATGTGTAGTGTGTGTGTGTGGGTGTGTGGTGGGTGTGATGTGTGTGGTAGTCGTGCGCGAGCGCGC
>JADBJO010028067.1:10000-20555 GCA_016801955.1 Conus betulinus
GCCCTAAATTATCACATTATGTCGTATTTATACCATACAAATTTACATGTTTGGCGGCCATTTCATTTCAAAGTATCTCCACACTGAAAAGAATCTGTAAAAAGAATGAAAATTACAGTAGACAATGCACAGGGGTTTAATCTTCGTTGGACGACACAGAGAAAGGACAACTCGTGACAGTATAGCACGCGAGGCTGCTTCCCCCGCCCCCCCCCCCCACCCCCAGCCCCCCCCAGACAGACAAGAGAGAATGGGGGGGTGGAATACTGAAGCATGATACAGTACGATATTGTCTCTTTCGTGGGGTCGTGGATTTTGTGTTTTTGGTCCGTTGTTTGTTTGTCAAGGATAGAGAGAGAGAGAGAGAGAGAGAGAGAGAGGAGAGAGCGAGAGATCAGACTAAGAGAGAGGAGATACATCCATACATGAGTATTCAAGAAAAGTGCCAACAACCCCATTTGAAAGGGGGTGTGACGAATAATCCATATGTAGGCAAGGTTGTGATCAGGAAAATAGAAACATCGCACAAGATAACCAGGTCTATGGTGAGATGGTGGTGTCATGGATCATCGGGGGGTGGGGGGGAGGATCTCCGTATCTTTGAAAGGAGAAGAGTACTGTGTTGAGGATAGGGAAGACAAACAGCTGAGCCTTGGTAACCTGTGCAGTGCGAGGAGGAACGCGGAAGCGACGCAGGGTCCTGGATAGTGCGGAAGGCAATAATACCGTGGAGACACTAAAAAAAGCGGTGGTGTTTTGTTGGAAATATGACGGGGCGGTGGAGCGGACGAGGCACGAAGACAAAAAGAGGAAATCTTTCATCTCCCTTGGACGGTCTCAAGTGAGTTTGTAGAACGGGCCATCAGCAAATCACTCGATCTGAAATAGAAGGTACCAAGTGCTGAAAGCGAGCCAGAACAAAGACAACGGAGAACAGGATACCCCATTCGTCACACTAGTCTCTGGAAGCAGTCATGCTCGATATCTCAGGTGCGATAGGGGGAGGCGACCAAGGAGTGGGCGGCGCTGGATGTCATCTCATTCGTGTGGGTGTTAGAGGGGGTAGAAATTAATTGGCTCTACCGGCGCAAGCGGACACTGCACGGGAATAGTGAATGAATGTGGGCAGGTGAGTGCTTGGCGCGTGGAGGAGGTTCAGGAGCGGGTGTGGGGTGGGGGGGGGTGAGGGAAAACATATGTACTCAGGGCTCGCGAGGCGCTGTAGTCGGCCCAGTCTTGGTACTACAGTCAGAGCAGGGTTGTGACAGTAATCACGACAGAAAGTTGAAACCCGCCTAGATCCCTTCTCTAGACCGTTCCACCGCTTACTAGGGTGCACCTGACCGTGAACAATGCAAAGTGGCACAAAATACAAAAGGGCAACTGGGCACAGGAGCTCAGCGTGATTGTATCGTTACAAAGACTACTGTCATGGGATGACGCCTGGTGGAACTACACAATCTAGAACCCCATGTCAAAACTGCCGCTGGGTGTGCGTTGGCAGACTGTTTTCGCTAATTGAAGCGACCTTGTCATCAGAGAAAACGGGCATCGGGTTGGACTGGCTTAGGATGTGGATAGTGGTACAGCAACAGGATTTTGTTAGGGAGGGTACTGAACGTTCATGGTTGTTGCATGGACACTGGTCCATCTTTCCGCGAAATAAGTAATCTGGTTGCAAACGTCGCACTCCCCCTTGGCTCACCAGGCGGGTGGAACGCGCAGTAAAAATAGCAGAGTGCAAGGGAGTCAAAAGGTGCCGAGGGTGGCCTATCAGGCGCCCTCTGTGGGGGTGTGGTGGGGGGGAGGGGTGGGGTGGGTGGGGGTTGGGGGGTGTGAGGTGGTGGGTGTGGTGCGCGAGGGCGCGCGGCAAGCAGCGGGGTGTGGGGTGTGTGTGTGTGTGGGGGTGTTGGTTGTGTGGCGTTGTGTGTGTGCCGTGCTGCATGCGGGCGCGCGCAAGCTGGGACGCGGGCCGACGTGGGGGGGAGCAATAAGGTCAGAGGAAAAGAAGAAATGCAGAAACAGGTGGTAACAGCTGTCCCCGAGGACGAAACGTCACAGGAAGATCACGCCGGAGGCGCCTAATAAATCCGGAGCCGGAAAGCGTGGACCCAAATATAACCCCAGCCGAGGCGAGCGGAAGCTCTCCAATGGGTGTGCATACAAAGCCTTCAGGTCGGTATCCGACCACACAAGCACTGCCGGTACGTGTGATTCGCCTATCTTCGTATCAGCTAGGGCTCATGGTGAATCATCCTCCGGTGACATGACCTCTTGCGTCTGTCGTGCTCTGTCTGTCGTTCTATAAGCCTATGCAAGCAATTCGAACCGTGGCGGTCCGGGCAAGGTCAGGACTCGTCTCTCCTCGGCCGCTCATCGTCGATCGCGCGCTCTCCTGGAGCTTTCCGCGCGCCGTCCTCTCTGTCTCCATCATGGTGCAAGAACGCTCTAGGGAACCAACCCCTGTCGTTTAGAAATCAGTAAGAGGAGTACAGGAGGGGCGGCATTCGATACCACAAGTTTCAGAATGAATCGGGTTGTCTTACTGTCCCACGAGGGACCAACGAACGGGCCGCGCACAAAATGCAAAAAAGTCAAACAAATTCGGAACACAAAGGGAAAGAGAGAAACAAAGCGCGGAGTAAAAAGAGGCGCGACGGAAAGAAAGACAAAAAGGGAAGGCTGGGAGAGCTGAAACCGTGCCCGGGAGGGTGGGGGTGTGGAGGAGGACGGTCGAGTTCGGGACCGCTAAAGGCTGGCTGTCATATGCCAGACTGACCGTCGGTCACGCAGACAAACCAAAGAGCAGGTCCCCACCGGTCCCTGATAAACAAAAGGCGACAGGGGTTTCCGACAGGGTAAACGTAACTCCCTCAGTTACACGACGCCAACTAATAGTGTAAGGCCCCTGGAGTTGAGTGAAATGACTGGGACACACAAACGAGATTATGGCATGAGCGTGTTTTGGTGTAAGCGTGGGGGCTTGGGCTAGTGCGTCGTCTTTGCTGCCTGCTTGATCACACAACCCTGCGCCCCTTACCCCTTACTATCGCGAAAAAAACCATAGGACAGTCTCCTCAGGAAACGCCAACGCCTAACACTGCAGGTCCACCCCCAAAAACCTAGCCGCCAAAATTCCAAGTTCGAGCCTTCAACCTGCTCCCCGGCCCGCCCCGTCCTCCCCTAAAACAATTCGCCGCATTCCGCCCCCCCACCACACGGTAAACAACCCAGACATCCCACAAAAAATCCACGACCCCCCCCCCCCTTCAACCACCCCTATTCCTGTGATCAACATACACATGCTTTGTCTGGACCCGAACCTTTCTTTTTTTGTAACTCATGCTGTGATTGTTAGAGCAATAGAGAAGGGACTCAAGGCAAACTGCCCCTGGATACACCAAGACCCTGGGCTACCATTAGGGGGGAGGTTTTAATACTATGATGCCGCGGCCCCCAACGCTGTTATAACTAGCCTTAGTTAGAACCCCCATGGGCATTGCATGTTTCCTAGTCACACGGCAACTATTACAGACGGGAAGGTAGCGCGAGGATCTAGCTAGGACACGCCAAGAAGCCTGCTGGCATTGCACCAGAAAGGGAATACGATAGAAAGGGGATCCGTGTGCCACGTAGGGGCAGGGAAATACAGGAAGCGTTCAACTGATTATAACTGATTCTAACTGCCTACTAGTTAGACACCACCATGTGCATTGTCTTTGTTCTATGTGCAAACTGCAAACTTGATGTGATTCTACGCACCGGGGTTTAAGCTCTGAGCCTATGCGTTTTTCTTGTGACCGGTCACACTGAACTTAGAACGACAGGGCCGCGAGGAAAAAGACCGGGGGTGTCTGACATGGCGTGTGGGCAAATCATTGTTTATGTGCCAACTCAACAGGTACGCTTAAACACTGCCTCCTTGTTCTTAAGGCGCCGACAACCGCCCATTGGTCAATGCAATTGTTCTAACTGTAAGCGACAGTACAACGTATGGTATCCTGCCCCTGTTTTAACACCCTGGGGGGAAGGAAGAAAGGGCATTGTGATCTAGTGTGCACCGCCAACTAGACACTGATTCAATATCCGCCGGTTTCAACCTACGTCAAGCGATGGGTACCTATGTTGCATCCGTGCAACAAAACAATTGATATATTAGTTCCCGAAACGGGGTTTACCCCCATCTGGACATTAGCATTGTTTCTCTGTGCACTCAAAACTGGACATATTGGGCGCCCCCTCAGGTATAAACCTCTGGTCATAAGCTCATTGTTCTATGTGCACATCAAACTGATTATCCGTACTTACCTGCCCGCTGGTTTAGACCCTCGGGCCAAAGCATGTCCTATGTGCGCGGTCAACTGATTATATTGCCCCTGGTATTCAGACCTCTGGGCATAGCATGTTCTATGTGCACCTTTGAAACTGATTATATATAATTGCCAGCTCGTCAACTGATTATACTATCTCTAGTGGGAGACCCCGCCCTGGTCATAAAACCAGTTTGTCTCCCCTAGTCTTACCTCTGGGATGGCATTGCATTTGCCTATATGCTGTCAACCAACGGATTAATATAAACCCAAATAACCCCCCATACCCCCCCCCCCCCCAATACCATCCCCCCCTATAACCCCCGCCCCCCCCCTCCGGCATTGTGCTGGCCGTAATCTTAAGCAAACCTCAACTACGGAAGAGGTTTTGGAACAGTACACATATCCCTAAAATCAACGGCACAAACGTTGTTTGCTTGGTTCCCAGCCATGTGTCCATGCTATCTTGACGGGCAATGAGAGGAAACTGACCAGCTTGCCAAAAATGCCACAAGGTAAGAAAGTTGAGGCAGGCTTGTACTGTTCCCTCACACTGATCTGGAAAACCGCAAAACACACGTCTATGATCAAAGACCTGCTCGTGCAAGGGAATGGACCTGTTGCAGAGGGAATAACAAAAACCATTTAAAATCCATCCAAAAAAACCTCAACGTGTTCTTGTCTGTTAACTATAGTCTCCGAGAAGACAGGGAAGGTTGTAAAGAGGAAACAGCATCCATGTGCCACTGTGCGATCAACCGGGCCACTCGTTTTAAATATAAATACCCATGGGTCTTATCTTTTAAAAGGTGAAGAGAAGCTCCGTGGTGTATTCCAATGTCATGCTTCCATTCACAGCGACATGAAACATATTCTTTTAGATTGTTGGACTTGCACAATGTGAGACATAAAACCACTTTACAGGCAAGAGTCCAGATGAAACCCTGTTCAGGAGATGTCCCACCTGACGTAGATCTTTGAGTTTCTGAAAGGAGATTAACATTTTTCATCTGATTTAAGATTTTACGGAGAAAGATTTTTTAAACCGAAAGTTTCTGGGGGCGGTTGTTTTAAGAAGATTATTTCTAAAGAGATGGTGTGAAAGTTTTCGTTTTTTATTGAATGATTTGAGTTGATTTTAACTAACTAACGTGGTGACACAAGCCTGAATGGCCCATGTGCGGTCGGCTGTGCACAAGCAACATTACCTTCCTTATCCCCTCCTTGTGCAGAACACCTCTTGTCATGGGTTGTTCTATGTGCGTGACTATGTCACTCAACAACTATTATGTATAACTGCCCCTGGTTATTACCCCTGGGCATAGCATTGTTCTATTGCACTTCAACTGTGTGTGATCTCTCGCTCACCCCATCAGCCTTGCAGCTGCACTGAACCGGTTTCGGGTTGACGGGCCATTTTCATAAGCCTACCCTGGTTGCTCTCTCTCCCCTCTTCCATACTGTCCTCTTTTTAAATCGCAGGTAAACTCTGCATATCCATAATCCCAGGTGCTATTTTTAAATTCTTAGCGTAGTTTTTTTTTGGTTAATAGAAAAATCATATGTAGGGCTGCAGTATCTTGTCTGGCCATGGGAACCAAACCCAAAGGCCGACACTTTGGGAAATAAGGGTCTCGGGTGGAGGCCCAAGTGAACAAAATGAATAACGTCGTGATTTTTAGATCCTCATCACTCTCCCTCCTCTCTCAACCCTCCTCGTCTGCTCTCATCCTCTCTGCCATCTCTCGGTCTCGCTATATAATTATAGTAATAAATATATATAATATACCTATAGTATATAGATAGAGAGCGAGAGAGAGAGAGGAGAAAGAGAAGGGGCGGCAACCATGCAGGCTAACACTTCTTACTGTTCAGCTATCTTATGACTTACGCAAAGATAAATAAGAGAACGCCAAGGAAGAAGAAAAAAAAAAAGGGGGGAGGCGCGGGGGGGGGAGACGGGAGGTGAGAGGAACACAAGAAACAGAAATTAGGAAAAGATAGCGATAGGTTTTATAAATGTTAAAACCCTAGAAGACCTTCCTAGCACCAGGCGTATACAACCATTGTATCATGACCCTCTTGAAGGGACTCTATTTTCATATTGCGTGCTCATTAACCGCTGCTCGTCCGCTGGAGGAAATCGGACTCTCAGGGTGAGCAACGATTGATTGTTATTTCTGTCTCCCTTAGGTCCATAAGTCTGGTGTGTTCTCACCACCAAGAGTTAAAACAATCGAATCCCAACAAAGCACCTCCCCAAAGCAGGCACGCGGTAAAAAGGTAAAACAAAACAGAAACTGTGTAAGGAATATTGTCGGCTAAAAAATAAGATACAGCATAAAAATTGTAGAGGCAAAACCTTTGCAACCTATGAGTTAGTGAGGATAATGAAGGCCACAAAAATGCAACGGGCCGTGAGCCAGGGGGAGATGTCAGAAGCCCTGATCCAAGATCCTATGGCAGCTCTGCGCTTGATGAACCCAGCATGTAATCATCAGGCTTAGTATAATATGCATACAGAACCTTACTTTTGTTCTCCTAAAGATGCATCTCCCCCGGGAGAAATCATCTCACTGTGATGACCACAAACACATATGATAAGCAAAGGCTGAACGAAATTAGTAGTGTGTAAACATCAATTGCAAATGATATATATATGTATGTATTTCGTCTACTTCCCATACGACGTACGACTACGTGTTCGTGTGCGCTGTGGCGTTCGAGCGCATAACGTGTCTGCGTTATCCTTGCGTGACGGTCCGCGCAGTCGGCTGTCGTGGCTGCGTGCGGCAGTGCGTGTGTTGTCGTGTGTGATAGTGTGTGTTATTTGGGCCAAGATGTGGTGATGACCAATGACCTACTGTTTAGTAAGTGAGGGTCCTGTGTTCGGTGATGCTAAAATATAGATATTATGAGTGACTGAGTCACCCTGCAAATAAGAATCCGTTGGGATTACAAATAGCTCAGGGGGAAGTCCAATTTACGCTTTGCTTCTGGGTGTTCTAAAATCGTGGCTCAGCATTGGTGCATTAACTGAACCAGTAGCAGCGAGACCATGCTACCGATAAAATGAGCAAGTACTCACAAACTTTTTTCAAACCACCGTGGAAACGGATGGGAAGGTAAGCAAATAATGACGTCTTATAAGTGCTTAAACCCAAAGTTGTGCCTACTCCGGCTAACTCCCGGTACTAGAACTAGCATAATCAACAGGAGCGAGGAGTCCGAGTTGTGTTTTTGTGTTCTGGTGGGTGTCAGAGATGGTGCTGAGGTTCTTACTGGGGTGTGTGTGGGTAGTGTGTGTGTGGTGTGTGGTGCTGGAGGTGTGTGTGGTGTTGTGGCTCGCGCGCCCCCCCCCGAATCATTGGTGCGTGGGTGGGCCAGAAGGGAGTTGCCGCGCTCGCATCATGTGTGGTGTGTGTGGGGCGCCACATGTGGGGATGTATGTTGTGTGCGTTGTGTGTGTTGTGTGTGTGTGTTGTGTGTGGTGTGGTGTGTAAGATTTCTCGTTCGTAGATTGATGATTGTGTTTTTGTGTGTGTGTGGTGGTGTAGATGAGCGGTAGCGTGGACTTGTGTTGGTGTGTGTGTGATGGTCGACTGAGATAGAAAGAGAGAGCGATCGGATGGGGAGAGGATAGTATGATTCTTCTTTCCGTGACGATCTACCCACGAAAAAGCCCACGTGTCCCGGTTCTAATGTTCACCATGCTGCCTAGTGGCACCTAATGTCACATTTGTACGTCCAACGCAGTTTGTTTGTGGCCCGTAGACTGGATTATCTTGCCGAAAACGTGATGAGAAAGTTTTAGGCTAGGTCTCAGATTTTATTTGTTTACTACCCCCCCTACATGATCACTTCAATATCAACTGGAGCATTGGGGGAACACGCTAAAAATTTTCGATGTTTGTGGAACAGTACAATGGTGACACACTGTTGCTGGAGCCCTGAATGCATACGACCAGGAAATCACCGCTCAGCGAAGAACACTTCAGCAATAAGTTAAGGGATGAACCAGCTTGTTGAAGAATAAAGGCAGAGGGCATGTTTGATGCCTGAACACTACCCTCGGCAACATCAGGTTATCTTAAGGCAGGACCGAGCGCGTCTTTGGTTGGCCTTAAAGCCTGAGCCCGAAAAAACCAGTCTATGGCCACAAATACCAAGACGAACCATGTTCTGTCATACGTGACCAGCCTACGTCACCACATGCTAGTCTCTTTCACTAACGGCGCGAAATCAGCATGTTGAGAAACTCATCGCGGAACCTCTGACGTCATCACAGACTATCCTCGTTACATCACTTGGACCACGCTGACCTCATCAAGGACTATCACTTGACAATCGTTGGACCAGCTGAGGCCATTATCACACGGACTCGCCTCTGACATCGTTTGGACCCACTCACCATCATCACAGGACTCTAACCTTCTGGACCATCGCTGGCCTGCTGACGGTCTCACATGACTAAGGCATCTGACATCACTGGAGACCATCTACATCAGCATGGCCGTGGTGCTTTTATCCTGGCAAGTTCCCGTCTGTGCCCCGTCTTTTCTCCTCCTCCCTCTGCTTCTTTCTCCTCTTCCTCCTTTCCTCCTCCTCCTCTTTTCGTAAAATTCAATTGTTTGATAAAGTGTTTTACGAGGATGTAATTGCGATTTCGTTGTCCGCTTTGGCCATTCTTTAACATTCTCTCTGCACATTCAACTAGGTACTGAACTATCATTCCGTGTAACCGACTCGGGGAACTAAACTTCCTGTTTAAAGCATGCGCAAACGACGAGCGCGCGCAACTTGTGTGTGTGTTGTGTTGTGGTGTGTTTGGTGTGTTTGTGTGTGTGTGTGTGTGTGTGTGGTGTGTGTGTGTGTGTGTGTTTGTGTGGTGTGTTCGTGTTGTGTTGTGTGCGTTGTGCGTGCGTGGTGTGTGCGTGTGTGTGGTGTGTCGCTGCGCAAGCGCGGGGCGCGCAACGCGCGCAGGCCCGCGCGCGTGTGTGTGTGTGTGTAAATGTGTGTGTGGGTGTATGTTTATGGTCCTGGTGCGTGTTTGTGGGTGTGTTTTATGGGTGTGTGTGTGTGTGTGTGTGTGTGTGGTGTGGTTTTTGTGTGCTTGTGTGGAGCTCTAGAGAGAGAAGAGATGAGATGGATTCTTATTCGGTTTCTGGGTTTTCATATTTGTTACTAGACAACCTGATATTGCCCTGTACGTCGGCTTAGCTTTATTATATATATAATACTATATAATATATAATAGTATTGGTAAAACATTATACATTTTTCTCTATTTGTTTCTAATACTTCTTTCATAAATCTACCCCACTTTAATCTACCACCGCGTGAGTATGCGAATAGCGTGTATATATATTATATAGGTGTGTTGTGTGTGTGTGTGGTGTGTTTGTGTGTGTTTGTTGTGGTTTTGTGTGTGTGTGGTGGGTGGTGGTTGTAGTGTGTGTGTTTGTGTTGTGTGTGGTGTGTGGGTTTGTGTGTGCGTGCAGCGCGCTGCGCGGGTGGCGAGTTCCGAGTCAAGTCAAGTCCAATCACGTCAAGATTTATCTTTTAACTGTAGGGGGTTTGAAGAATAACTTTACCAGCTTTTTTTTTCATCCTGCTCTCAACACAAATAACCATAATCTAAGACAAAGAAACAAACCAATCATAATATAACACATTATGAAAGTAATGCCAATGCCGCCCCCCCCCCCAAAATAAAGTAAAACATTCCTGATGATTGCGTGCGTCGTGCGGTGCGTTTGCGTTCTTTTGTGTTTGGTGTGTGTGTGTGTGTGTGTTTTTTGTGTGTGTGGTTTTTGTGTTTTTGTTCGTGCCATGCGCGTGCGTTCGTGCCGTGCGGTTGTGTTTTTTCTAAAAACGAATAGAACGTACCGGGCGGTCAAAAGAAGGAGGTTCAATTAATGATAGGTCCTGAAATCAGAACAATAACGGACACTGCAGTAGGAAACCGGGTTACCGAATTGACATACGCTGGGCAACAGGAAGGATAGAGGTAAACAGTGATTAGGTAGAAGTGTTCGAGGGGCGAGTGTCACAGCGTCTGTTTTGCTGTCTTCACGTGCAGCGTGTATTTGTACAGAGCTTTGGATCATGGCCAGGATCAGCGCACCAGAGAGACACCACTACAGGAGTCCACCAGACGCGTGTGATGGTCCTGTGCCCAGACGTGCCACCCCTGAAGGCATGTGGCTGCGGAATTGCCGCCACGGAGGTAACACATTGTGTTC
>JADBJO010028068.1:0-10000 GCA_016801955.1 Conus betulinus
TTCAGTGGGAACTCTCTGTTGAGACAGTATGATTCTTACTTTGGGCACCATTCAGCAAAACAGTTCATCAGAGGGAAACCTGTCAGATTTAGTTTCAAGCTGTGAACTGTTGCTGATCCGACAGAACATATTGTTCAGTTTGAACCATATACTGGTGCTCGCATGAGACAGAATTATGGCCATTTGGGTCATGGAGGGACAGTTGTGATGGATTTGGTTCTGAGCTTCCCAAGCAACCGTACCATTTGCCATCTGACAATTTTGTGCATCACTGCCACAGCTGAGTGAGTTACCAGCCAATGGATTGGGGGCAACTGGAAACACCAGGAGAAACAGAGTGAAATCTGTTTACTTAGAGATGCAGCTCAGTTTCCAAAGAACCCAGAGGAAGTCTTCACTTCCAACATGACAGACGCAGAAATGTGCCAGTGGCGCAATGGAATGACAACGTGGTGACCATCGCAAAAAACAGTGATCATGTTGTGCCACTTGCCCAAGTTCGACGATGGTCAGCAGCACTACGTCAATTTGTCAACATTCAACAGCCACATCTTGTCAGGATCTACAAACACAAACAATGGAAGGAGTGGAACAGGGCAGACCAGAATATCAACACGTATCGCATTTCCATGCGGACAAAGAAGCGGTGGTGGCCGCTTTTCGCTCATACAGTACAGATTGCCACGCAGAATGCTGGAGTGTTGTTCAGAAGAACGCCTGCTTATTACGCTAAACCTCTGGATCTTCTTTCCTTTAGGAGGCGTGTCGTGAAAGTCTACATGATGCCACATGGTGTCACTGCCTTGCCAAGAAACCCTGCTACACAAGCCGTTCCTGCTGCCCAAAGAGTGCCAAACGAAGTTCGGTTTGATGGTACAGGACAATTTGTAGTTACTCCACCCACAACAAAGTGTTGCGTTCTGTGCCCTACGAACACTCAGAAAATCTGCCTCAAATGCAGAGTTGATGTGGCATAACCT
This sequence comes from Conus betulinus, assembly GCA_016801955.1. NCBI lineage: Eukaryota > Metazoa > Mollusca > Gastropoda > Neogastropoda > Conidae > Conus > Conus betulinus. The sequence goes on from JADBJO010028068.1 coordinate 981, forward strand.
GTGCTTCAATGTTTTCCATGACATCCAGTAGTGTCCATCTATTTGAAAGCTACTGAACTACTATTTTCTTCAACAATCTCTCTGTGTGTGTGTGTGTGTGTGTGTGTGTGTGTGTGTGTGTGTGTGTGTGTGTGTGTGTGTGTGTGTGCGCGCGCGCACGTACGTGTGCACATGAGGAAAGTAATAGACTGGCTTGATTGCCTACTAAGGAACGATCATTGTACGGTATTCGTCTGCACTGGGACCGGAGTGCTCATTATCATTTTGATTTACTTTATTGATTTATCAGTAATTTATTGTTCAAAAACAATGACAGCGTCAAAAAATAAAAGAGAGGACAATGTTGAACGAAATCAGTGTTATGCTATTTTTGTTCCCAACAAATTTTTGTTATACCGGATTTGGCTGCAGTGGGACTAGAATACTTATTTTTTTTATTTTGATTAACCCGGTTTGTTTATCAGTGATGTATTGTTCAGTAACAATGCCCCAGAGTGACAATAAATACAGTGGACGTTGTTGAACAAAATCAATGCTATTTGATTTTATTCGTGTGTAAAGTATGCATTTAGAATGAACAGAACTTGTATGGTCTTGTTCCCATGCACGCTAGAAACATCACTTCATGTTCCCTCTCATTCTCATGCACGCTTCAGGCGTGCGTCCTATAAAACTCATTCAGACTTTTTCGCCGTCCTTTATGCATATGTTCATGCTATTAAACGTATAATTCCAAGGAAAAACAAAAACAAAAATCACAAAAAAATCAAACATAATTTTCTTGAGAAGAAATGGGTTCTTCAAGAAGAATCCCTTTGGAGTTTTGTAGGCCCTAATTCACTATCAGTCACACTAAGTACAACTGCATGTTACAGTCAATAGGGATGGGACTGTTCATTGCCATTAGCTGACATTACTTTCCTAGCAGGCAGGCCATTATTGCATTTAAGAACAACATTTTTGCATGCTTACCAAAGGTCAGCATTCTATCAAAACCTATTCCCAAATAGCGTAGGTTGTCCCTTGAATCAATTTCTATTCACATATGATGATGCTATTGATGATAAACTGTATTTCCAAAGGTATTAGTCTGGGTCTGGAAGCTGAACTCAGGAACGGTAAACGTGCTAAGCCTTTCGGGTTACTTGCATCCATCCAGTCTAGATGTAAAGTATACACACAATGTAATATAGCCTAGGTGGATGAAAATTCTGATTTTCCTTTGCTTGGCCGCCATGACAGTTTTCAAAGTGGCCACATATTTCACGTGTTTTTGACATAATCTGGCAAAGAATGGCTATCTGTATGTCGTTTGGCATGTAAGAAATCAAATATGTATGCAGAAATATGATTAGAAGACTGGATGTGTGTTTTTGTACCTGCACTAGCAATTCATATGGTTTCAGTTCAAGGTATCGGTAAAAAAAATCTTCAACAGCTGTTCTTAGTTTGTGTCATGGAGTGAAACAATAAGCAGCTACTAGGATACCATCAGTGGGCACCAGATGCCGACAGGCTGGAGCTGACATCAGCTGAGTGAGAAGGGGGGATTTTTTTGTTTTTGTTTTTTTTCCTGTCAGGACCCTGCACGCACCAATAAAATAACACATTACGGGAGACATTAAGTGCTGGTTTTAAAACTGTCACAGAGGCTGTGAACGAATGAGCGAAGTTTAATAATCATAATACATAGAGGCTCTTCAATGTTCAGAATTACTAATATATCAAGCCATTTCCATGAAATGCATTGACATAAATTGTGCTGCTGTAACTTCACCGACAAAAAGATTCTGCAAGTCTTAAATGCAGGTGTCAAGCCACATGTTGCAATTTAAGAAAGAACCTAGCACATTCTCTACACCTAGCATATCATCTCCACCTCATAATTAGCAGAAAATAATCAAATCCATACAAAAGACAGTTGATTGGTGTAAGTGTATTTTCTGCCAAACTGACTCGGGCAAAACAAATTAGGAACGTGGAATTTGAGCACACTTCAATTAAAATGCTGACACTGGCCCAGTGTGCTCCTGTCTTGCGATGTCGCCTTGCTGTAATTTCAGATTTGATGGCAGCTGAGGGAAAATATCACCTCAACTGTTACACTCTTTTCTGCAAAAATGTATGGGAAAAAGACTGATGATGGTCAAATACAAATTCTTGAAGCTATCTGTATTGAAAATGTTATGGCAGAGCTTCGAAAAGAACTTGAGAAAGGACTCGTATTCACATTAAAAAGTGTTTGGGATCACCACAGCGAAGTTTTGTCACAGGATCTCTGTCTTGAAGCTGGTACCTACTGGAACATTGGGTTCAAGAAGGCCGAGAAATTTCTTGGCAGTGACACAGTGACATTTGTACAGCCCCTCCAGGAGCCACTTATGATTGCGCCTTCTGTGTACAGTGACTTGGCAATAAACAAAATGACAGACATGTCAGAAGATGAAAGTTGTAAAGAAAATTATCTTCTTGCTGAAGAACACAGTTGCATTCACCATGAATAAGAAATATAAAGCACAGAGTTGTTCTTAAGATCCACAGTAAAACATACTCCAGTACATAGTATTGTTGGTGTACTTACACAAGAGGAAGCTGCAAAAGTAGTACCTGACAGATTGTACATATTTATCAACCTTCTTTGCGCAGGAGACATATCTGACAAGCAGGACGACAAAGAGCATGAAGTAGGAATGGAAGACAAAAACAGGATCCTCAGCATTTGTCAAAACATTGTTTTTACAGTACCCAAAGAATAAAAATGGCCCCAAAGCACCTTGGTCTCGGCCTCACGGTTCACCAGGCACACGGTCTAAAGACCTCGTGAATCTTCTTCACGCAGCCTGGCATTCTGTGTCTTACAAAACTTTCCATCGAGCAGACACACAGTTCTTGCAAATGACATTGTCAACAGCATCAGGACAATGACAACATACCAAGGATTCATACGTTACTAAAGTGACAACATTGACATCGTCGAGGAAAAAAAAAATGAGTTGCACAGAGACATGCCATGCCAGCCAGTACATGGCTTCTCAGCAAAGTACGTAAATTCAATAAAAACACAAAACACCGTATTTTTTCAGCAAGCTTTCGAGCCACTGCTCTTCTTCAGGCCGCATGACAACAAGTGACGCAGTAGAAAAAAAATGACGTCCATTGGTGACAGTATCTGTGACATCATCTCTCTCTCTCTCTCTCTCTCTCTCTCTCTCTCTCTCTCTCTCTCTCTCTCTCTCTCTCTCTCTCTCTCTCTCTCTCTCTCTCTCGTGCACAACTCCGTCATCCTCCGTTTTTCTCTGTTCAGTCCCACACATTGAGCCCTTGTGGATAGTTCGTCTTCAGCTTGTATCTCCAGAACCTCTCCCTCTCTCTTCGTTTATTGATGTCCGGACTTTTCATGAGTTCGATGACTGTGCAGTGGAGGTCGGTCAACTGGTGACCAGGGCCATTGAAGTGTTTTGCAACCAAAGTGTCCTTCTTGTGCCTGACGTCGTACCTGTGTGAGTATTGAAGCGCTCCGCCAGGGTGTTGCCGGTCTCCCAACATACTGCACATCATGACACGCTGCACAGTCAATCAAGTACACCAGATTGTTGGAAGTGCAGCAGACCACATCTCTGATGTTAAAAGATTGACCCGTCCTGACGCTGGTGAAGTTAGGTGATTCCTGCAGATGTTCTTTGCAGATGATACACCGTCGTTTGTCACATTTGTGGCAACCTGTTGCATCTTCATGTGCATCTTCATCTCTCGGTCGCCAATACCAGTCTGAGGCACATCAGGGGGCAAGCATGAAGGCATCAGCAGTTTGCGGAGGTTGGTACAGTTTCTTCCCCCACGATTGGAGGAAATGGAACAGCCGTTGTCATCCTCCTGCTTGTATGGAGGACCTTCATGTATGTCTTGAGCCACTGGCCAAGTGGAGGATTCGAAGGGTTATGGGTGATGATGAAACGGCACTCTCTCTGCATTGTTCTTTCTGCTCACGTAGTTGAGAGCGTCACTCCTAGAGATAACTTTCACCTTCTCAATGGATGCCTCCACAAGCGTTGCTGGATAGCCCCTCTTGATCAATCTTTGCTGTAATTCTTTGCTTCTCTGCTGGAACTTGCTGTCCTCAGAACAAATGCGGCGTATACGTAGGCACTGTCCGGATGGTATCCCCCTCATGCAGTGTCGTGGGTGACACGAGTTGAACGGCAAGTACATGTGCGCATCAGTTTCTTTGGTGTGCAGGTCGGTGGTGATCTGACCGTTTTCGATGCTGATGCTGACATCCAGGTAAGGGATAGCCACTGTTCCATAATTGGCGGTGAACTTGATCGTTGGATGCTGCATGTTTAACCAGGTCATAAACTCCTTCAAGTTCTGCTCACCCTGCATCCACAACATGATGATGTCACGATGTATCTACGCCACTTGGCGAGATCAATGTGCCATGGAGACTGTGCCAAGATCCTCTTCTCCAACCAGCCATTGAATGCATTGGCGATCGATGGTGCCATAGGCGTGCCCATCGCTGTTTCTGTGTATTTGTCGGTAGAGCTCTCCGTCAAAGTTGAAGACATTGTTAGACAGGATGTGATTTACAATGTCCAGTAGTTTGGTGGTACTGGGGATCTTGTCTGTAGCATGACCAAACTCACTCATCATTTCTGCCAAGGATTCACCAACTTCATGATGAGGATGTTGGTATAAAGTCCTACCACATCTACAGTGACAATCAAGGTGCCCTCAGGCAAAGGTCCACTCGTGGTTTTCCAGTCTTCCAGAATTTGTAGGAAATGTGTAGTATCCTTCACGTATGATGGTAAACGAACGGACTACAGGCTGAAGCCAAAAGTCTACCAGTTTTGACAGATTCTCAGTAGGTCCATTGACTCCAGAGATGATAGGTCTTCCAGGCGGATTCTGGCAGTCTTTATGAACCTTGGGTAGGTGATAGAACTGGTGAGTCCTGACTGCGTTGACATCTACAATCTTGCCCCATTTGTAGCAGTCTCATTAATGACTTTGGCATCACGTAGATCTGTGAAGTGTCCGTTGGAGTCTTGTGCAAATTGGATTGAAGTGTCTTGCTGCAGCTTTCATAATGTGCAGTATTTTTCAACTGGCGGTGCGCCTCGGCTTTGTACTGATCAAAGTCCTGCACTACTACTGCTCCCCCTTATCAGCAGGTGTAATTCTCACCTTTCTACTCCGAACCAGCTTCTTCAGTTCTTTGATGGCCCTGCGTTCATCCTTGCTGAGGTTTCGATGTTTAGGTGGTTGGGGTATGTGGTTGTCCACCAGTGTTTCAATGGTGTTACAGTACGCTTCAAGGGCGTTGTCCCAGCCAGTAGGTGGTTGCCAGTAGGTCTTCTTGTAGAAACTACAAAGTAGCTGGCAATCTTGCAGGGGCGTCTTCATCACAGAAGAATTCCTCAGGCGTAGTCGCCTTATCCCCTCCTTCATGTCATCCACAATTGTCGTTCATCATACGATGTTGGCGTGGGGCAGAACTTGGGGCCGAAGGAGAGGACCTTGCGTTGTTCATCTGATAGAGTCACAGATGATATGTTAATAACATGACCCGGTTCAGGGCTAATGACGTGTCTTCGTCGAAATCGGCGATTCCGTTTACGCACCCTAGATGGCTGAGAGGCATGCTGACCCTGTGACTGCACTGGTGCAGCAGAGACTGTTGTTTTGGTAGCGTCTAACTGTGTTTTGTGCTCACTCTCAAAGTGGTTAGGTATTGCCGTGAAAGTCTGATTGTGTACTGATACAGGAGAGGTCGGCTTACTGACATTTTCTGTCGTTCTGGTAGCGTCTAACTGTGTTTTGCATTCACTGTCAGCCCGGTTGGGTGTTCCAATGAAAGCCCTAAGCAAAGTACCAAATGAAACAGACATGGATATTGGCATCCAGAAGGCATGCCCAAAAGTTCTTCACGCACCCATAGAGATGAATAGTGTTTAAGACGCTAATATAAACAATTCAAAGCAGAACGCGTGTTTGGGGAAAAAAAAAAACAGTGGAGGAAACATGGTGCTTGCCCGAGGAACACAGAAGATTGTTGGGGCAAACACAGAGGACTGGGCACGGATATTAGCCAGACAGCATCAGCCAAATGATCAGGTTGCCCCAGGATGGAGTGGTTTCAACCAGACGATGTGTACTTCTAAGCAGCCACCGACAGTAATGGGTGCAATGTCAATTTTGATTGCCCCAGCTTACGAGTTGTGTGTAGTGTGGACAGTAATGCAAAACTGCGATATTATGACCAAGAAGCTTGGCAAGAAGTACACTGTAATAATTTTTGATGAGCAATTGTAATGCAAAGCAAATATGCTGCAGTGGGACAAGCTAGAGAGCTGCAAGGGGTTTGTCATCGTGTTAGGGAGAAGTTCACACACAAACTTCTACAAAGTCTTGGGCGAGGACATGACTTCATCAGCTTAGAAACCCATCTGGATAGAAAGTGGAATCATCGGTGAAGGGACAGCACAAAGCACCATGCAAGGAAAACTATGGGATCGTGCAATCTGTGTGCACTATTGAAGCACTCTGGTCAGTTCTTTGGACGCGTTTCCAAGAATGGGCAGCAGAGAATGAGACGATGATCAGTGAAAGCCTCAGGGATGCAGCCAAACGAGTTGCTGAGGGCTTTGCATGCATAGATGACGAAGAGATTCAGTGATCTGTAGAGAACGTACTGTCATCTTTTGAAGAAGTCAGAGTTTTGTTTTGGTGAGTTTGAAGGGTCCTGGTTTGAGAATGCCACCTTTCGATATTGGAGGACCTACATAAAACTGGCGTTGTTCCTGTCATAATTTGCTGAGATGCTGCCCTGGTTTGGATCCTCTGACCATTACCATAACATTTGCAGGGGCATTGTTTTCCTGTCAGACATGAAGATGTTGTCAAGGAGTGCACCTGATGTACATCGAGCTTTCGTGGTCGGAGAATTTGTTAGAACAGAGATGAGGCAGAATTTCAATCAAACGCCAGATGATCAGGCCACGGAGCACATCAACAAGGCAGGAAAGGTAGCTAGTGGACTGCTCCGTATAAGAAGATCTGATATAGTCGGGAATAGGTGGTACGTCACTCTTAATGAACTGTCCCAACTGGCCAGGAACAGCAAGAAGATGTCCACATTTCAGGTGATGAGGGTCAAAATGGTGAACATGACTGGCACACACACAGATTTTTTTTGTGTGTGTGTGTGTGTGTGTGTGTGTGTGTGTGTGTGTGTGTGTGTGTGTGTGTGTGGAAACTGATGCAGAATACGATGATCTCCAGAAACTTATCAGTTACTTTCAAACCGTCAATCCTTTCCAATCTGCACATCACCAGAGACATTTTCACTTACAACTGGTGAAGTAGCCTGTGATGCTGTGACTCATGGCTTGCGAACAGAAGAAGAAAGTAGAAAGTGTGTCGTCTCAGCGTTTGTGTAGAGTAGACTCGCCAATAAAACAACCAGTTTTCATGAGCGATTCAAGACATCTGAACACTGTTCAGAGCATGTACACTCTTGAGGTTAAAGCTGGGAAGGAGAAAACCGTGGCACTAAATACAGACAGAGAATTGTTCAAGCCAGTGATAAGAGCGATGGAAACAGACAGACCTGTAAAACAACGTGTTGGAACAAGAGCTCTGCCAAGAGTCTCTTTCACTGGCAACTGCTAACCACAGACTGCGACCGCCTAAAGACAAAGCTGATCTGAGCAACATCCTGCAGAACGATCTGCTACAGAATGTTATACCACCTCCAAACCCAACGTGTGCTATAGCTGATGGAATGGCAATGGTGTGAGCTTTGGGGAATCGGGGCAGGATTACAAACGCTTGGGGAAAGGAGTGATGGCATTGCGGACTATGTGAATAATGTCTCTTCTAACACCACTATCAGGATTGACCTTGTATTGGACGGTTGCAATAGCCAGACTATCAAATCACAACTTGGAGTAAAAGAACTGACAATATGAAAGTGATCGGAAGTAATAAGCAGTCTAGACATCAAGTGTATTGGCAGTGGGACAGATTTATTTCTTTAGATGAAAACAACGGCAGGTTGACAGACTTTCTCTACACAGAACTGGTAGAAAAGTTCCAGAAGGACCCAGGCTACAAAGAATTGGTTCTGAGTGGAGGATTCACAGATGTTTCAAAGGTCTGATCATCGTCAGGGAGACATGTTTTACAGCTGTCCTCAGATGAGCATGAAGAGGCAGATACGCGCATGATTCTCCATGGAAAAGAAGCCTATGAGAAGGGATATCCCCAAACAATCGTCGTCTCCCATGACACTGATGTTCTTGTTCTTCTTGCTGCCCATCGGTCACACCTGAGTAGGTTGTCTTGATGCAAGCTGGGACACCTTGACAGAAACAGTTTATCCCTGTGCATCTGATCATCCTCACTGACCCACAGAGGGCCTCTGTGCTTGCATTCCATGGAACTACTGGATCGATACCACAAGCCAGTTTGCTGGCATTGGCAACAAGTCTGACTGACGTGTCTTTACAAACAGCTCCCATCTTCTTGAGAACCTGGGAAGTGAAAATTTCCTGATCAGAATGTACTGTCAGATGCAGAGTCATTTGTGTGTAGACAGTACAGTCCAACCACTGACCACACCTCCACACATCAGCCGGAATGAGATATCTTCCACAAAGTTAACAAAAGCATTGAGAACTCCCCACCTACACGCGATGACCTGAGACTTCACATCAGACGATTTCACTTTTAGACACTGGTGTGGAAGAGAGCACTGGAAGATCATCCATGCCTTCACCCAATCGTTGACAGTGGCTGGAAACTTGTGAAAGAGAATAGGAGTGAGGTTCTTGAACCCCTGCTGCTCCCACACGAGCCGTTAATAGCGCTGTCTTCAGCTGACAGCTTATGAATGCACATCTTGCGCCACAACACGATGCAAGTGTACATCCCGTAAAATGGGATGCACATAAGCATGCCGCTGGGAAGACTGTAGAAATCCATGGACTGTGGCAGTCCAGCGAAACTAAGTC
>JADBJO010028069.1:0-5000 GCA_016801955.1 Conus betulinus
CTGAATTCTACGCCCCCCCCCCCCCTTCACCTATGTCATGATCTGAATTCTAGGCTTGCCCCCCCCACCCCCCAACTGTCATTTATCTGAATTCTACGCCCCCCCCCCCCCCCCCCCAACACACACTTATGTCATGATCTGAATTCTGCGCCCCCCCCCCCCCCTCCCAACATACCTATATCATGATCTGAATTCAACTCCCCCTCCCCCCCCCCCCCACCTACGTCCATCCCCCCCCCCCCCCCCCATACCTGAGTCATGATCTGAATTCTACGCCTCTCTACCCCCCCTCCCCCACCCCCGGTCCCCCCCCCCCCCACACACCCTATGACCATCCCCGCCTTGCCTATGTCATGATCTGAATTTTACACCTATGTCATGATCTGAATTCTCCGCCCCTTCCCCCCCCCCCTACCATGATCCCCCCCCCCCCCCCCCCACACACACCTATGTCATGATCTGAATTCTACCCCCCCCCCCCCCCCCCACACCTATGTCATGATCTGAATTCCCCCCCCCCCCCCCCCCCCCTGAATTCCCCCCCCCCCCCCCCCCCATCCCCACACACCTATGTCATGATCTGAAATCCCGCCTATTCCCCCCCCCCCCCCCCCCCCCCCCCGTATGTCATGATCTGAATTCTAATTCCCACCCCACCCCCCCCCCCCCCCTACGTCATGATCTGAATTCTCTCCCTTCCCCCCCCCCCCCCCTCCCCCCCCCCCCCCCACACACACACACACACACTATGTGAATGATCTGAATTCTCCGCCCCCCCCCTTCCCCCACACCTATGTCATGATCTGAATTCTATGCCCCCCCACACACCCCCCTATGTCATCATCTGAATTCTACGTCCCCCCTCCCCGCACCCTTGTCATGATCTCATGATCTCCTATACCCCCCCCCCCCCCCCCCCCCCCCCACCTATGTCATGATCTGAATTCTAACGCCCCCCCCCCCCCCCCCACACTATGCCATGATCTGAATTCTATGTCATTCTCCGCCCCCCCCCCCCCCCCCCCCCCCCCACCCACACCTATGTCATGACCTCTGAATTCTCCCCCCCCCCCCCTAAACCCACCACCTATGTCATGATCTGATTCTCCGCCTCCCCCCCCCCCCCCCCCCCCACCCACCTATGTCATGATCTGAATTCTCCGCCTACCCCCCCCCCCCCCCCCCCCCCCCCCCCCCCCACACGTGTCATGATCTGAATTCTCCGCCCCCCCCCCCCCCCCCCCCCCCCCACCTATGTCATGATCTGAATTCTCAACCTCCCCACCCCCACACCTACGTCATGATCTGAATTCTACCTCCCCCCCCCCCCCCCACCCTATGTCCATCTATGTCATGATCTGAATTCCCCACCTCCCCCCCCCCCCCCACACCTACGTCATGTCATGATCTAATTCTCACCCCCCCCCCCCCCCCCCCACACTATGTCATGATCTGAATTCTCCCCCCTCCCCTATGTCATGATCTGAATTCTACGCCCCCCCCCCCCCCACCTATGTCATGATCTGAATTCTACCCCCCCCCCCCCCCCCCCACATGTCCCATCCCCATCTCCCCTGATCCCCCCCCCATCTATGCCCCCTCCCCCCCCCCCCCCCCCTGCCCCCCCCCACCACCTACCTATATCTGAGACCTCTGAAATCCTCCCCCCCCCCCCCCCCCCCCCACACCTATGTCATGATCTGAATTCTACGCGCCCCCCCCCCCCCCCCCCCCCCCCCCCCCCCCCCCCCCCCCCCCCCCCACACCCCCCCCCCACCTATGTCATGATCTGAATTCTACGCCTCCCCCCCCCCACACACATATTCATTATCTGAATTCTACGCCTCTCCACTCCCCCCCTCCCCCCCCCCCCCCCCCCCCCCCCACATCCACACACACTCCACACACACCTTTGTCATGATCTGAATTCTACGCCTCCCCCACCCCCCACCTATGTCATGATCTGAATTCTATCCCCCGCCTCTACCCCCCCCCCCCCCCCCTACACACCTATGTCATGATCTGAATTCTACCCCCCCCCCCCCCACACACCACACACACACTACACATGATCTGACCCGTCCTAATCTGAATCCTCCCACCCCCCCATCCTCTATGTCATGATCTGAATTCTACCCCCCCCCCCCCCCATGTCATGTCATGATCTGAATTCTACGCCCCCCCCCCCCCCCCCACAACTGTCATGATCTGAATCCTACCCCCCCCCCCCCCCCCCCCCCCCCCCCCCCCCCCCCCCCCCCCCCCCCCACCTATATCATGATCTGAATTCTACGCCCCCATTCCCCCCCCCCCCCCCCCACCTGTGTCATGATCTGAATCTCTACCCCCCCCCCCCCCCCCCCCACCATTCCAACATGTCATGATCTGAATTCTACGCCTCTCCCCCCCCCACCCCTCCATGATCACCCCCCCCCCCCCCACCCATGTCATGATCTGAATTCTACGCCCCCTCCCCCCCCCCCCCACACATGATCTGATCTGAATCCTTGAACACCCCCCCCCCCCCCCCCCCCCCCCCCCCACCCACCTACACACCCCACCTATGTCATGATCTGAATTCTACCCCCCCCCCCCCCCCCCCCATATGTCATGATCTGAATTCTACCCCCCTCCCCCCCCCCCCCCCCCCCCCATGTCCACACATACTCATTATCTGAATTTATCCCCCCCCCCCCCCACCATGATGTCTGAATCCTACGCCCCCCCCCCCCCCCCCACCCCCCTCACCTATGTTGTCATGATCTGAATTCTTCTACCCCCCCCCCCCCCCCTACGTCTGATCTGAATTCTACGTCCTTTCCCCCCCCACTCCATGTCATGATCTGAATCCTACCCCCCCCCCCCCCCCCCCCCCCCCCCACGTCACTATACCATGATCTCTGAACACCCCCCCCCCCCCCCCCCCCCCCCACGTCATATCCGAGCCGCCTACCACTCCATGTCGAGCTCTGAATATGTCATTCCTGTACTGCCCCCCCCCCCCCCCCCCCCCCCCCCCCCCATCACCCATGTCACCACTGTACCCTCCCCCCGTGTCCCCCCCCCCCCACCTATGTCATGTCCTGAATTCGCGACCCCCCCCCCCCACACTACCCCCATCTACGCTACATTCCCGTCCTTTTATACCCGCTACCATGTTGTACGCTGCATCCCCCCCATGTTTTATACCCCCCTACCATGTTGTACGCTGCATTCCCGTCCTTTATACCCGCTACCATGTTGTACGCTGCATTCCGTCCTTTATACCCGCTACCATGTTGTACGCTGCATTCCCGTCCTTTATACCCGCTACCCGTGTTGTACGCTCCATTCCCGTCCTTTATACCCGCTACCATGTTGTACGCTGCATTCCCGTCCTTTATACCCGCTACCATGTTGTACGCTGCATTCCGTCCTTTATACCCGCTACCATGTTGTACGCTGCATTCCCGTCCTTTATACCCGCTACCATGTTGTTGTATTCCCGCTGTACCGCTGCATTCCCGTCCTTTATACCCGCTACCATGTTGTACGCTGCATTCCCGTCCTTTATACCCGCTACCATGTTGTACGCTGCATTCCCGTCCTTTATACCCGCTACCATGTTGTACGCTGCATTTCCCGTCCTTTATATACCGCTACCATGTTGTACGCTGCATTCCCGTCCTTTATACCCGCTACCATGTTGTACGCTGCATTCCCGTCTTTTTATACCCGCTACCATGTTGTACGCTGCATTCCCGTCCTTTTACCCGCTACCATGTTGTACGCTGCATTCCCCGTCCTTTATACCCGCTACCATGTTGTACGCTGTATTCCCGTCTTTATACCCGCTACCATGTTGTATGTTGTATGCTGTCCTTTATTCCCGTCCTTTACGCTGCATTCCCGTCCGCTACTACCATGTTGTACGCTGCATTCCCGTCCTTTATACCCCGCTACCATGTTGTACGCTGTATTCCCGTCCTTTATACCCGCTACTACCATGTGTTGTACGCTGCATTCCCGTCCTTTATACCCGCTACCATGTTGTACGCTGCATTCCCGTCCTTTTGTATAACCCGCTACCATGTTGTACGCTGTATTCCCGTCCTTTATACCCGCTACCATGTTGTACGCTGCATTCCCGTCCTTTATACCCGCTACCATGTTGTACGCTGCATTCCCGTCCTTTTATACCCGCTACCATGTTGTACGCTGCATTCCCGTCCTTTATACCCGCTACCATGTTGTACGCTGCATTCCCGTCCTTTATATACCCTACACATGTTGTACGCTGCACCCGCTACCATGTTGTCCTTTATACCCGCTACCTACCATGTTGTACGCTGCATTCCCGTCCTTTATACCCGCTACCATGTGTACGCTGCATTCCCGTCCTTTATACCCGCTACCATGTTGTACGCTGCATTCCCGTCCTTTATACCCGCTACCATGTTGTACGCTGCATTCCCGTCCTTTATATATACCCTACCCATGTTTATTACGCTGCATTCCCGTCCTTTATACCCGCTCCCGTCCTTTGTTGTACGCTGCATTCCTGTATTCCCCCCCTACCATGTTTACTATCCCCGTCTACCATGTTGTACCCTGCATTCCCGTCCTTTATACCCGCTACCATGTTGTTGTACTGCATTCCCGTCCTTTATACCCGCTACCATGTTGTACGCTGTATTCCCGTCCTTTATACCCCACTACCATGTACCATGTTGTACACTGCATTCCCGTCCTTTATACCCGCTACCCATGTTGTACACTGCATTCCCGTCCTTTTATACCCGCTACCATGTTGTACACTGCATTCCCGTCCTTTTTATACCCGCTACCATGTTGTACACTGCATTTCCGTCCTTTATACCCGCTACCATGTTGTACACTACATTCCCGTCCTTTATACCCACGTCCCACATGTCATACCCTGCTTCCACGTCCCACATGTCATACCCTGCTTCACGTCCCACGTCCCCACATATACCCACATGTCATACCCTGCTTCCACG
>JADBJO010028069.1:10000-17500 GCA_016801955.1 Conus betulinus
GTATTTCATTTTCCTATATGCATACGCGACATGGACCTGATAGAAAAAAAAAAACCTACCATAGAAATAAGATGTCATCGCAATATACTATACATCAGATATACTGATTATATCACCATTGAACAAAGTGTGACAGACCATCAAAAAGCACGTCGGGCCACACAAAGATTTGCTGACAGCAGCAAAGCAAAGAAACTAAGCTGGCATTGTCACGAGGATCCAACAGCCCCGATAAAATGATCATCCAGGAAAGTGTTGAAGGAACGAGACCAAGGAGAAGACAGAAACAAATGGACTGACAACACATTGCAGAATGGACAGGGGAACATCTGTAGAGACCAAGGCCTCGGAACACAACCGACAGAATAAGAGTCTGGCGAACAGTTCTTCAGTGCGATGCCCCGATGACTTCACACGGACCTAAGAAAAAGAAGTGGATATTGGTTACACCAAGACAAAATTACTTTTTTTAATTTTTTTTTTAACCGAAACACGACGAAAAAGCAGAAGAAAGAGCACACAAAAAACAAAGTATGAAGTAACGCACTTTAATGCACGACACAAAACAAGACAAGAAATTTTCGGCAATAAGCCTTCCTCAGCGACAAAAACAATGAAAACAGTACAGACATAAACATGCACAATACTCCCCTTGTGAAGCCAAAGTGGTGAATGAAGTTGAAAGAGGGGCAGTGGGAGAGAGGGTGAGTAGTGTTCGAGGAAGAGCACGAGGGAAAGAGGGTAGAGTGAAGCGAGGAGGAGGAAAAAGAGAGAGAGAGAGAGAGAGAGAGAGAGAGAGAGAGAGAGAGAGAGAGAAGAGGGGGAGAGAGAGAGAGAGAGAGAGAGAGAGGAGAGAGAGAGAGAGAGAGAGAGAGAGAGAAAGTAGAGGAAGAGTGGAGAGAGAGAGAGAGGAGGGAGGACAGGGAGGGGAAGGGGGGGGGGGGGGGGGGTGTGTGATTGTGTGTAGTGGGTGTGTTGCATATGAAAGAAATGAACAAGAGAGAACACAATAAATGAAATACAATATGCACCAAAAAGCATCGTAAATGACAAGGGGACAGGGGGGGAGACAAGGGGGTCAGCCGCCTAAAGCACCCGACCAAGTCTGACCCTAGGGTAGGGCCCCCACCCCCCCCCCCCCCCCCCCCCCCCCCCCCCCCCCCATGAAAAAAAAAAAACTCTTGCGCGCGGACACACACACACACACACACACACACATACACAACACACACACAAACCACACACACACATACACACGCCAATACGCACACACACAACCACACAAACACATGCCTATAAAAAAATAAAATAAAATAAAAAAAAACTGGGGGGGGGGGGGGGGGGGGGGACAATGAAGAGTAAATGAGTAAATGTACAAACAAGGCATACATTAAAACATTTGGGTAAAGAATAGGGAGGTAGGTGGTGCTATGGTGGCACAACAGAAAAAGGCAAAAATAAGAGCATTAACGCAAAAGATAGATATGAGGTCATGATGAGAGGCGCTAACAACACTCCCAATGACCTAAAAAAAAATTTAAAATAAAAACGGGGGGGGGGGGGGGAGGGAGGGAGGAAGGACAGGAGGGGAATGGGGGGTGGGGAGGAGAAAGAAAGAAGAGACGTAAAGAGAGGACCCCTATGGGCCCTAAAGGAGAGATACCTGAGATAAGTGCTACGGGGAGAAGGAGGAAGAGAAGCCTCAGGAGGTCCCCTAGAAGGGTCCTGCTAAAGGGGAGACGAGAACAAAAGGGGAGAGACAGGAAGTCAGGAGGAAAGTAAAGAGAAGGAACACACAAGAAGAAGGAGCCCTACGGGGGAGACGACTGAAAGGGAAAAAGGATACAGGAGGGAAGGGAGCGAGAGAGGGAAAGGGGGGGGGTAGGGGGTAGAGGGGGGGGAGAAGGGGGGGGGAGAGGCAAAAAAAAAAAGGGGGGAGAAGAGGGAAAGAAAGCGGGGAAAGAAGGGGTGAAGGGGCTAAGGTGGGTAGGATGGAGAGGGAATAAAAAAAAATTCATAAAAATTAATGATAATAATATTAATAATAAAAGGAAATAGAAACAAAAAACCACAAAAAGACAGGAGACTGGGGAGCTAACCCTACTCAGAAACTCTTGGCAAAGAGATAGGCTCTCAAACGATCATCCCAGTAGGCGCTAGGCTCTATGGTCACGAAGAGGCCACTGATGCAGACCAACCATGCACAGGTAAGTATTAAAGGGGAAAAAAAATAATAATAGGTCATTGTCTACTTGAATTGGCACGGAAAAAAAAAGGGGAGAAAAAAAAAACAACAACAAAGAAACAGATGAAAGAACAACATTGCCTTTTTTTGTAGAATTAATTTCTATAATTTCTAACTGTCTGGGGAGAGACAGCGTGTGTCTAGTCCTTTTCAGGTACTAGTTTTCGGAGTCAAAAAATACTTTCTTTGTTTCTGAATTCAAAATAAAGTAAATTCGACTAAAAACGATTAGCTGTTGACAACTTACCTAATATAAAAAAAACCAGTAACCCAGCTTCATGGTGTGAATTCAATATATCTGTATGTACCAGTTTGTCAAGAGCTAATTAAACAGCTCTGCTGTCTGTAGATTGTATTGTATTCAACAAACTGTGCAGGAAAAAAAACTTCTTGTTCCTAAATCAATTTTGATCGGACGAGGGTCTGTGGCTGCAGTATCCGAGGTTTATAAATGTTGTTTGTATCTTGATTCCATGGTTAAGCATCAACTGCTGTCAATTTTTTTTTTCACTTTTTCCTTGCTGTCATTATTGAATTTCAACGCGAAATTGCCAATGTAATTTCCGGTCAAGTTAGTATCCAAAACCTTCAACTTAATGAGTGTTGTAAAGTCATGTAATACTTGATGTTGTAGCAATGATGTCGGATTATCCACGTTAAGAAAGCAATCTCAGTGGGTTTTTTTTTTTCTTCTGAATGTGCATTCCATGTACAAGTTTAATGTATTTATCTCCAACTGATGTATATCTGTGCATGACTTTTCACCCTCATTTTCTCAGGATTGCATTTGTCTGGATGGAAATATCGTCTGAAGATATATACCATATTTGTGTCTTTTGGTGGTACCTTAGATAAGTCATCAGCTGGAGAAGTACACACAACAGAGGCACTAATGACACAGTGAAGGGTGTGCATATTCTGAACAGATGACTAGTCGTTGCCCACTCTTACACATTCAAAATTCTCCACATTAGCAAGCTGCTGATAGAAAACTTCGCTTATTCTACTCATTTTCACGTTTTAGAGTAGTTTTGCAAGCTGTTTTTTTTTTTTTTTATTGTAAGCTTTTAATGATAAATACAATTCAGTTTTACAACACAATGAAAAACAAAGGGTAAAAGCAAGGTTTATGACCCTCACAGTCAGTGCCCACAAAACATCAAAGCATCAATCAGGAAGAATAGTAAACACAAGAGAAAAGGGTATAAGTACAGAGAGAGAGAGAGAGAGAGAGAGAGAGAGAGAGAGAGAGAGAGATGGAGAGATGGAGAGACAGACAGACAGACAGACAGACAGACAGAGACAGACAGAGACAGAGACAGACAGAAAGAGACAGAGAGAGAGAGAGAGGGGGGGGGGGGAGGGGGGCGGGACGGGACGGAGGGAGGGAGGAGGGAGGGAGAGAGATGGAAAGACAGACAAGCAGACAGACAGAAAGAGAGGGGTTATACGTACAGAGACAGAGAGAGAGAGAGAGGGGGGGGGGAGGGGAGAGAGAGAGGAGGGGGGGGGGGGGGGGGGGGGGTGGGGGGAGGAGAGAGAGAGAGAGAGAGAGAGAGAGAGAGAGAGAGAGAGAGAGAGAGAGAGAGAGAGAGTTGACAATTGACAGTTTTTACTGACTATAGCCTAACTGGCCTTCATGCCAAGGGGGGCAATTACCAGTGTTCTTGGCAAAGGGCACACAAAGGTATAGCACACACACACACACACACACACACACACACACACACACACACACACACACACACACACACACACACAAAAGAAAAAAACAAAGCGGTCAGAGAAGGATAGTGCACTACAGCATTTCTATCTGCAGTCAAAATAATCTATCTTAATGCATTACAGACGAAACATGCGTCAGTGCTAAATCAAAGTAAAAGATAATCTTGGAACATCCAACGGTAATCATTAAATTCTCAGATATATTGAAATGATAACAATTGATATCACTTAGAATTGTTCACAGGTTCTTGTTCGTAATGTGGAAACTGCCTCAAGAGGAAATACGTTTCTTCCTTCGTTCCGACAACAGCTTATTGACTGTTTTCAACAGAAGTGGCATGCTCATATAGCAGAGAAATACGCTTGGCACAGCTCTTTTAAAGACATACTCCAAACAGTAAAATACCTCTACAAAGTAACACAAGCTGGCTCACTATATTTTTTTTAGAATGAGATAAGCTGTCAGCAGGTAATCGTTTTTATTCGAAGTTTTTTCTTAAAAACATGATAGCCACCGAGTAGCAGTGGGCACAATCAGCACGGAATGAGACGAACTGAGAAGACGGGAATGTGATAATAATGAATGGTTTACGCGATGAAACTAAGCTGACATAAAAATGCTTTGTATGGCCGGGGGCCAGAACATGACAACAGTAAATGAAGAACAAGATCAGAAGAAGAGACCTTGAGAATGGTAACAAGAGACGGAACGGTAACTGTGGAACGAAAGAAGGATGAATGATGGACAAGTGAAGCAGAGAATAGATGAAGATCAATTGTGAGGAGAAGACAACGTGAGACGTGTGAATGATGGATGGGAGAAGAACATAAAATGATTATTATGAGGGGCGGGGCAGGAAGGGAAGAACTGTATGGAATTGCATATGGCACGTCCATCCTGTTGTTCAATGCCGCCTAAAGAGAAGTAAAGGGGTAGCGATGGAAATGACTGTCATAAGAGCGTAGCAGTGCGGACTACTAGGTCAGCAGTGTAGAAAACGATCTGTTTGTTGCAGAGAAGGATGAAAGAGAGGGGAGACTGCAGGACTTCAAAAATTGATGTGGTTAGAAAATACCAAAATACAACATAAGACAACGGGGAATATGGAAACATGAATACTGTACAACAGTGGGCATGGGCGGTAATAGAGGGGCTAAACAATTAAAGTTGAGGGGGGTGAGGGGGTGGGGGTGTTTGTGAAGGGCGTTAGGTTCAAATCCATAAAATGTGAAAAGAAGACAACTGCAGTGGGAAAATGATAAATTGCCACTGGACGAAGATGGAAAAAGGAGGCGGTTTGTCCGATAATTTCAGTATGTGCACAACATGTTGATACCACAAAGTGAAGGGTCTCTGGAGAACATCAAAGAGTGAACTTGAAAAGTAGGGAGCGGAGAATAAACTGGAATGAAGAGTACAAAACCCTGGTGTGAAAGGATGCAAGTGAGAAACTCGGGACAGGAAGAAAAAAAAAAGTGTTGTGATGACCATCAGAAAATCCTCTGTGAATAGGAATGGGGGAAAGTGGGTTATTTGTAAAGAGTCATAAGCATCATCAATCTGAACTGTATATTTTGAGTGGATCAGACGTAAACCATATCAGGGCCGTAAACATTAATAAAACAACTCCAGACATCATCGGACTTTGGATGGCTAGATACAAACGAAGGAAGGTTTTGCCAGACGCAGCTCGTCTGGATGGATGGGTGGTGAAAAACAACAAAGTCTGCCATACCGGCTCCACAGTCACCAAGAGTATAGTGTTCGTGAGGAGAAATACATTACTCAAAAGCTGATAGCATTTGAGGAGAAATAATTACTCAAAACTGACAGCATTTAGGAGAAAAAATGACTCACTGCAGCATCACAAAACAAAACTGAAATGGCCATGTCGGGGATGGTCACGGACAACGACTGTTTCTGTACAGCTCGGACAGACCACAGAGAGCATTTCCAGGGCTGTCAACGTCCCCCCCCCCCCCCCCCCCCAAAGGCAAGCAAATAAAACGCAAGCAAACAAACAAGTAAAATGCAAACAAAGAAAAGAACAAAGAAACAGCAAAACAGAGAAGTCACTCGCTCAAGGGAAACTCATATTTACGCACGGTTTACAGGTGAACTCTTTTTCCTTTTAGGCATTTTTTTCTTGATGAATGTGTACATAAATATATTACTAAGCTGAAGCAGCAGCAGCAACAAACAATGGCTTGTGGGATACATATACACTTCTTCATAACATTGCCATGCTGCAGTCCTTCAGTCGGCTAAATATAGCCACGTGCAGTGCACCGACCGATCATGTTGCTCATATTCTTTTTCCAATAACAGATTTTAAAAAATCTCTTCCAGATAATTCTAGTGCAAGAAAAATACTCCTAATTGGTGAACAGCACCGCAGTATAAACAACAGCAAGTGCCTGTTCCAGTGGTTAGGCTGTATCTAGTACCCAGCCAGAATACAAGAAGGGACTTGCATCATACAAAGTTTATCAAGAAAAAAAAAAAAAAGAAGAAAATGCTTTTCAGACCACAGGAAGAGGAACACACACACAAATACAGAAAACTGGTTGGCAACAGTATGAGAAAATACACACACCATGAAACCCAAGTTTTAAAAAAAAGAAATCGACGCCAGACAGATGACTCTTGGTTCTTAATCACATTGGCTACTGGCGCTACGGACGCAAGTTTATTATCATCTTCGTTATTCACTACTGATATCATGATCACCAATAATAGCAGTAGTAATAGTAGTGATAGTCGTGTTATCTTTTATTTACTTTTGTCATTGTCCATGACCCCTCTGACGCCATCCTGGCCTGATTCTTTATTCTCCATCGACTGTGCAACAGCCAAACAAAATGTGCTGAGGAAGAGGAGTTCACATTAAAAAAAAAAAAAAAAAAAGAAAATATAAACCAGATTGTTCAAGCAGATGTGGGACACAAGGTTGTGAGATGGCGCTGACGTGGCTTTCGTAATCTGATGGAAATAATGAAACAACAATTAAGAATTGTTGACCATACGACCCGAACTCTGCACACGTTTACACCTTGAAAGAAACTTTCGGATCAAAGTATCTAACATCCCACCCAAACGCACGATCCCACCCCCAACCTCTCCCCCTCCATCCTCGGTGAACGCGAAAAATGATTCGTCGCCCAAACCAACCATTTCTCATACAGCGGACAAGCCCTACAGATGAAAAAAAAAAAAAAAAAAAAACTAAAACAAACAAAGAATGATCTAGCCACTCAGTTGCTCTATCTATCGCTGATTTCATGAGTAATATACAGACTGAATGAAGTGGAGCGAGGGACGCGTAGAAAGCTGGCGGAGACGAGAAATGTGTGGCCGGGTTCACCGTCGCGAATGCTGGTCCGGCATTTTTGTGACTCCGTGTGTGTGTGTGTGTGTGTGTGTGTGTGTGTGTGTGTGTGTGTGTGTGTGTGTGTGTGCGCGTGTTGACGCGCGCGCGCGTGTGTGTGTATTCACCGGACGGGAAGAGAAAGGATGGTGGGGATGGGGG
>JADBJO010028070.1:0-2500 GCA_016801955.1 Conus betulinus
CCCCCAGCTCTGTGTGAATGATGAGAAAGTTTCTTGAAGTTGTTTTGTTATCGTCATTCCCTTTAATAGGCGGTGTCTTGCTGCTAAAGAGAAGCTAATCTTTCTGATGGCCACTGTCCAAACTAACAGCAGGAGACAGCATGCACCAACAGCATGCACCAACGGCCACTTCTTATGAAGGCCATGCACATTCAGCATCTTCTCTTTGTTCTTTTCTCTCTTTCTCTGTACCTGCAATTTCCCAAACCCCATTTTTTTTCGCTCACACACACACACACACACACACACACCACACACACACACACACACACACACACACACACACACACACAACACACACACACACACACACAACACACACACACACAACGCACACATTACACACATACACACACACACACACACACACACACACACACACACACACACACACACACACACACACACCACACACATCACACATCACACACACACACACACACACACACACACACACACACACACACACACACACACACTAATTCGTTGTTTGAAAATGCGTGAACAGCGAACACCTTCCAGGGAAGTATGAAATCTTATCATGTCCCCGATATTTGTCATCTTTGATATACAAGCTTCGACTGAATTCGTGTGGAAAACCAATTTTTTTTTTCCAACAAGCAGTATGCGATTGTTCAACCCTTCTATCAGTATACCATATTCTTTTTCATTGTTCAATATCAACTTCATTATAAAAAGAATCGAAAGTTGATGTGACTGTACATGATTCGATCGAAACAATAACCCACAAACCAGAAATTGTGAAAATAGCAAACGTGCTTTTCATGCATCAAATTAAAAAAAAAAAAAAAAAACTTTGTATAAACGCTCTCCTTTTCCTCGCTACTTTTTTTTTTTTTCTTAAAGTCTAATATCACCAATTGTGAACAGACTGTAAATAAAAAAAACTCACTCGCTCACTCACACAAACTGGTTCACGATCACTCATTCATGCACGCATGCTTGACAGAATTAAGAATGTGCCTTTGATTTAGTTCTCAATGTCCTTAAACGGTATGCTGACGGTAGCATTTCACAATCATCGTCGTCGTCGTCGTCGTCGTTGTCGTCGTCGTCGCCGTCGTCGTAGCAGCAGCAGCAGCAGCAGCAGCAGTAGTAGTAGTTTGGAGAAGGAGGAAGAGGGGGAGGAGGAGGAGGAAGAGGAGGAGGAGGAGGAGGTGGTAGTGGTGGTGGTGGTGGTGGTGTTGGTGTTGGTGGCGGTAGTAGTGGTGGTGGTATAGTAATCATGAAAAAAAAAAAAGAAAGAAAGAAAACTGCAAATATTGTCAAGGCTCAAACACTTTACACAACTTTTTTTTTTTACCCCTCAGAGATTAAGATGTTTTACGTGTTCGTTTTCCACAAAAAGGAGTTCTTAAAGATTTTTAAAAAGTAATTCTAACACTGTCTTTCCCTTTCTTTCACGTAGACAGGTCTTATGTGCACGTGAGGTGGACGAGGACGCCAGCTGATAAGGTGACAAGCTGTGACTGCCACAGGGAGTTCATGGGTCATAAATTACGAGTCCTCCAAGCCTCTCCTAGCTTCGTGTTCCTTTATCACAGGACTTGAACCGCAGGACTGCAGGTGCTCACACCGTGTTGTGGCTGGCTTTGATTGGTTGGGTGGGAGGGTAACAAGGCCGCTCTTCTAAAGGACACATCGTCTTTTGTGACAGAGACTGTCGTAATTTTATTGCCCTCGTGCCCCCCCCCCCTCCCCAAACTCTCTCTCTCTCTCTCTCTCTCTCTCTCTCTCTCTCTCTGTCACTTTCTGTCTCTGTCTGTCTGTCTGTCTGTCTGTCTCTCTCTCTCTCTCTCTGTCTGTCTGTCTGTCTGTCTGTCTGTCTGTCTGTCTGTCTGTCTCTCTCTCTCTCTCTCTCTCTCTCTCTCTCTCTCTATGAACACTATGCTGCAAGAAAACAAAAACACCTCATCTCACTCCACTCTCACAACGTGAGAAAGTTTTGTTGGGTTTTTTTTTTTCTATTTAAGTTGCGCACCCATCACTCAGTTTCTCTCTTTGAACTGTTGTCTCAGTTAGAAATGTATGGGATTGTTCATTGCGATCAAAGAGAAAATAACGTGTTATGACCTTACGGGCATACCACAGGACAAGCCATTTAACTCTAACATCATGAATATCAAAGACCTCTCTCTCTCTCTCTCTCCCACAAATGTTGTCATTGACTTAAAGAATACCTTTGATCTCACAGAATACAACTTCTTGTTAAAACAATGCATGTGTATGATGAAAATCCCACAGTGGTGTCTTTCTTGCACTCATATATATATATATATATGGCCATACAGGCCATACCTCACCCAAAATTTACTCTAAGACACCATACTGACTGTCAAACCAATAACATCATTTATCTCATGTTCTGCGAACTCTGTCAGAATTCTCAATACATTGGTGAAACAAAAAATTCACTCAGAAAACGTTTCTATCTGCATAG
>JADBJO010028070.1:15000-17500 GCA_016801955.1 Conus betulinus
CATTTTTGAAACGAAGAGCAACGTTCAGCTGGAATAACGTGTGTTTATGCAGACGAAAAAGAAAATTCGATTTTTTTTCACATTTCTTTATTTGTTCTCGGATTGTTGCATGTGTGCCAGTTTTTTTTTCTCCACAAATGAAGCTCTTGTTATTGAGATTCCTGCAACAACATCACGTTTTCCCATGAAGTTTAGCCTGCGTCGGCATTTCTTCCTAATGCCAGCATCAATGACATTTTCACGATAAGAATTTCAAATACATATCTATGAGGTCAATCAGAGATTAAATTCTGATTCCATAACAACTGATGTAAGATCTACACACAAAACAGAATGAAACAGGGACACAAGGTGAAAGTAACAAACACAAATTACTGTTAAGCACATTAGGAGCAGGTTTCCAAGGAATGAAAGGATGGTGTGTGTGTGTGTGTGTGTGTGTGTGTGTGTGTGTGTGTGTGTGTGTGTGTGTGTGTGTGGTGCGTGCGTGTTCGTGCGTGTATGTGTGAGTGCGTGCGTGTATGTGTGAGTGCGTGCGTGCGTGCGTGCGTGCGTGTGCGTGCGTGTGTGTGTGTGTGTGTGTGTGTGTGTGTGTGTGTGTGTGTGTGTTTACTCAGAGAGAGAGAGAGAGAGAGAGAGAGAGAGAGAGAGAGAGAGACAGAGAGAGAGAGAGAGAGAGAGAGAGACAGACAGAAAGACAGACAGAGAATCTTGGTCGATGATAACATTGTCTTGTATACTGGACAATATTTTATATTCGTAATGATCCAGATCTTCTTGCTCATCGTTGTTATCTCTTAAAATTAATGACTTTGCTCTCTTTCTGTTATCAATGTTATCAATGATTCATATTTTCCTGTCCCCACATCTTTGCTTCCTTTGGCCCTCTGCCGGCCATGTGTGTTCGGAACACATTGACATTTCCTAATCCCCAGATAAACAGATGTAAAGCGTAATCCTGAGAGAAAAACGAACTTTTGCGGCATCTCCGCCGATAGCAACAGCGTGCATAGCGCTCCCCCAAATGAGATTCCTCAGCACAAGACAGTGTCTGTCCATTCGCCTTGGAACAAGAATGCCCATCAAAATAACCCAACACCAGTGGATTTTTCTTGAGAGGAATACGCCCACCAAGATAACTCAGGGCATGTCCTTATGTCGTTTTGAAGAATGCAGGTGCTTCCTGGTTGGATTACAGTGGTGATGGACAAGACTTGCATAATGACACGGCACTGGATGTAGCCACAAATGCTTACGTCTGTGCACGGTCAGCTTTGGGGAGGAGATTGAAAGGGGGAAATTGTATTTATGTGTGACAGAACTGGTCGACAGTACAACACATATTACATAAGTGATACCACACAGTGGCAGGCAGTGTGTTGTTGAAGGTGTTAGAAATTCTGTCTGACTGTCCGTCTCTCTCTCTCTCTCTCTCTCTCTCTCTCTCTCTCTCTCTCTCTCTCTCTCTCTCTCTCTCTCTCTGTGTCTGTCTGTCTGTCTATCTATCTGTCTGTCTTTCTCTCACTCCCCTCTTTTCTCTCCCTCTCTCTCCCCTCTCTCTTTCCCCCGTCTCTCCCTCTCTCTGTCACTCTCTCTCAATCTCTCTTTCTCTCTCTCTCTCTCTCTCTCTCTCTCTCTCTCTCTGTGTTTCTCTGTCCCTGTCTGTCTGTCTGTCTGTCTGTCTGTCTATCTGTCTCTCTCTCTCTCTCCCTCTCTCTCTCTCTCTCTCTCTCTCTCTCTCTCTCCCCTCTTTCTTGTCCCCATCTCCCCCCCCCTCTCTCTCTCCCTCTCTCTCGTAAAGATTTGGATACTGTGAGTCATGGTGTACCAGTCAGCGTGATACAGTCAACACACACATGTGACACACTGACACAGGAGACAAAAGACAACACAACTGATGCTGACAGCGGTGTCGGTGTTGTCCATGTAATTGATGATCCATCACTGAACCAACATACTGAGAACAACATGATATGCCAGCAAATACTGATTGATAGGATACGTGTAATAATCTTGAAAAAATATGTCTCTCAAATGAGCGCTACTATCAAACTAATTATCACTCAAGAATCATGAAGAAAAAAGAGAAGGATATGCAAGATCACATAAAAGTTTAGACCAGTTACAATTGGTTTCTGACTCCATATTACATATGAATTTCTCAAAACCCAAATTGAAATAGAAGGAATAAGGGCTGAAGAATAAAAGATCAGAAGGAGAGATGGACTCTAACGCCTATCATTACATATAGTTGTGGACTTTACCTCCAAGAAATCATTTATCATCACCTATAGTTGGTGGACGTTTCCTCACAGAAATCATTCATCATTGTCTATAATTGGTGGACATTATCTCATTTAAATTATCTATCATCATCTACATTTAGCGGACTTTACCTCATAAAAATTATCCATCATCACCTATAGTTGGTGTTTTTACCCCATATAGATCATCCATCTTCACCTATGGTTGGTGGACTTTACCTCATAGAAATTATCCA
>JADBJO010028071.1:0-20550 GCA_016801955.1 Conus betulinus
CCCCCTACCTGTTATGGTTCCCCATGGTTGACAACCACTGTCATTCCAGAATGCCCCCCCCCCCCCCCCCCTACCTGTTATGGTTCCCCATGGTTGACAACCACTGTCATTCCAGAATGCCCCCCCCCCCCCTACCTGTTATGGTTCCCCATGGTTGACAACCACTGTCATTCCAGAATGGCCCCCCCCCCCCCCCCCCCCATACCTGTTTATGGTTCCCCATGGTTGACAACCACTGTCATTCCAGAATGGCCCCCCCCCCCCCATACCTGTTATGGTTCCCCATGGTTGACAACCACTGTCATTCCAGAATGCCCCCCCCCCCCCCCCCCTACCTGTTATGGTTCCCCATGGTTGACACCACTGTCATTCCAGAATGGCCCCCCCCCCCCCCCCCCCTGTTATGGCCCCATGGTTGACAACCACTGTCATTCCAGAATGTCATTCCCCCCCCCCCCCCCCTACCTGTTATGGTTCCCCATGGTTGACAACCACTGTCATTCCAGAATGCCCCCCCCCCCCCCTACCTGTTATGGTTCCCCATGGTTGACAACCACTGTCATTCCAGAATGCCCCCCCCCCCCCCCCCCCCCTACCTGTTATGGTTCCCCATGGTGACAACCACTGTCATTCCAGAATGCCCCCCCCCCCCCTACCTGTTATGGTTCCCCATGGTTGACAACCACTGTCATTCCAGAATGCCCCCCCCCCCCCCCCCTACCTGTTATGGTTCCCCATGGTTGACAACCACTGTCATTCCAGAATGCCCCCCCCCCCCCCCCCCCTACCTGTTATGGTTCCCCATGGTTGACAACCACTGTCATTCCAGAATGCCCCCCCCCCCCCCCCCTACCTGTTATGGTTCCCCATGGTTGACAACCACTGTCATTCCAGCCCCCCCCCCCCCCCCTACCTGTTATGGTTCCCCATGGTTTGACAACCACTGTCATTCCAGAATGCCCCCCCCCCCCCCCCCCTACCTGTTATGGTTCCCCATGGTTGACAACCACTGTCATTCCAGAATGGCCCCCCCCCCCCCTACCTGTTATGGTTCCCCATGGTTGACAACCACTGTCATTCCCCCCCCCCCTACCTACCTTTATGGTTCCCCATGGTTGACAACCACTGTCATTCCAGAATGGCCCCCCCCCCCCCCCCCCTGTTATGGTTCCCCATGGTTGACAACCACCACTGTCATTCCCCATGGTTGACAACCACTGTCATTCCCCCCCCCCCCCCCCCCCCTACCTGTTATGGTTCCCCATGGTTTGACAACCACTGTCATTCCAGAATGCCCCCCCCCCCCCCCCCTACCTGTTATGGTTCCCCATGGTTGACAACCACTGTCATTCCCAGCCCCCCCCCCCCCCCCCCCTACCTGTTATGGTTCCCCATGGTTGACAACCACTGTCATTCCAGAATGCCCCCCCCCCCCTACCTGTTATGGTTCCCCATGGTTGACAACCACTGTCATTCCAGAATGCCCCCCCCCCCCTACCTGTTATGGGTTCCCATGGTTGACAACCACTGTCACTACCATGTTATGGTTCCCCCATGGTTGACAACCACTGTCATTCCAGAATGGCCCCCCCCCCCCCCTACCTGTTATGGTTCCCCATGGTTGACAACCACTGTCATTCCAGAATGCCCCCCCCCCCCCTACCTGTTATGGTTCCCCATGGTTGACAACCACTGTCATTCCAGAATGGCCCCCCCCCCCCCCCCCCTGTTATGGTTTCCCCATGGTTGACAACCACTGTCATTCCAGAATGGCCCCCCCCCCCCTACCTGTTATGGTTCCCCATGGTTGACAACCACTGTCATTCCAGAATGCCCCCCCCCCCCCCCCCCCCTACCTGTTATGGTTCCCCATGGTTGACAACCACTGTCATTCCAGAATGCCCCCCCCCCCCCCTACCTGTTATGGTTCCCCATGGTTGACAACCACTGTCATTCCAGAATGCCCCCCCCCCCCCCTACCTGTTATGGTTCCCCATGGTTGACAACCACTGTCATTCCAGAATGGCCCCCCCCCCCCCCCCCTACCCTGTCTTTCAGAATGGCCCCCCCCCCCCTACCTGTTATGGTTCCCCATGGTTTGACAACCACTGTCATTCCAGAATGCCCCCCCCCCCCTACCTGTTATGGTTCCCCATGGTTGACAACCACTGTCATTCCAGAATGGCCCCCCCCCCCCCCCCCCCCCCCCCCTACCTGTTATGGTTCCCCATGGTTGACAACCACTGTCATTCCAGATGGCCCCCCCCCCCCCCCCTACCTGTTATGGTTCCCCATGGTTGACAACACTGTCATTCCAGAATGCCCCCCCCCCCCCCCCTACCCTTATGGTTCCCCATGGTTGACAACCACTGTCATTCCAGAATGCCCCCCCCCCCCCCCTACCTGTTATGGTTCCCCATGGTTGACAACCACTGTCATTCCAGAATGGCCCCCCCCCCCATACCTGTTATGGTTCCCCATGGTTGACAACCACTGTCATTCCAGAATGCCCCCCCCCCCCCCCCTACCTGTTATGGTTCCCCATGGTTGACAACCACTGTCATTCCAGAATGGCCCCCCCCCCCCCCCCCCCAACCACTGTCATTCCAGAATGCCCCCCCCCCCCCCCCTACCTGTTATGGTTCCCCATGGTTGACAACCACTGTCATTCCAGAATGGCCCCCCCCCCCCCCCCTACCTGTTATGGTTCCCCATGGTTGACAACCACTGTCATTCCAGAATGGCCCCCCCCCCCCTACCTGTTATGGTTCCCCATGGTTGACAACCACTGTCATTCCAGAATGGCCCCCCCCCCCCTACCTGTTATGGTTCCCCATGGTTGACAACCACTGTCATTCCAGAATGCCCCCCCCCCCCCCCCTGTTATGGTTCCCCATGGTTGACAACCACTGTCATTCCAGAATGCCCCCCCCCCCCCCCCCTACCTGTTATGGTTCCCCATGGTTGACAACCACTGTCATTCCAGAATGCCCCCCCCCCCCCCCCCCTACCTGTTATGGTTCCCCATGGTTGACAACCACTGTCATTCCAGAATGGCCCCCCCCCCCCCCCCTACCTGTTATGGTTCCCCATGGTTGACAACCACTGTCATTCCAGAATGCCCCCCCCCCCCCCTACCTGTTATGGTTCCCCATGGTTGACAACCACTGTCATTCCAGAATGCCCCCCCCCCCTACCTGTTATGGTTTCCCCATGGTTGACAACCACTGTCATTCCAGAATGGCCCCCCCCCCCCCCCTACCTGTTATGGTTCCCCATGGT
Organism: Conus betulinus; assembly: GCA_016801955.1. NCBI lineage: Eukaryota > Metazoa > Mollusca > Gastropoda > Neogastropoda > Conidae > Conus > Conus betulinus. The sequence continues at coordinate 3,283 of JADBJO010028071.1, forward strand.
TGACAACCACTGTCATTCCAGAATGCCCCCCCCCCCCTACCTGTTATGGTTCCCCATGGTTGACAACCACTGTCATTCCAGAATGCCCCCCCCCCCCCCTACCTGTTATGGTTCCCCATGGTTGACAACCACTGTCATTCCAGAATGCCCCCCCCCCCCCCTACCTGTTATGGTTCCCCATGGTTGACAACCACTGTCATTCCCCCCCCCCCCCTACCTGTTATGGTTCCCCATGGTTGACAACCACTGTCATTCCAGAAATGCCCCCCCCCCCCTACCTGTTATGGTTCCCCATGGTTGACAACCACTGTCATTCCAGAATGCCCCCCCCCCCCCCCCCCCCCCCCCTACCTGTTATGGTTCCCCATGGTTGACAACCACTGTCATTCAGAATGCCCCCCCCCCCCTACCTGTTATGGTTCCCCATGGTTGACAACCACTGTCATTCCAGAATGCCCCCCCCCCCCCCCCTACCTGTTATGGTTCCCCATGGTTGACAACCACTGTCATTCCAGAATGCCCCCCCCCCCCCCCCCCTACCTGTTATGGTCCCCATGGTTGACAACCACTGTCATTCCAGAATGGCCCCCCCCCCCCCTACCTGTTTATGGTTCCCCATGGTTGACAACCACTGTCATTCCAGAATGCCCCCCCCCCCCCTACCTGTTATGGTTCCCCATGGTTGACAACCCTGTCATTCCCCCCCCCCCCCCCCCCCCTACCTGTTATGGTTCCCCATGGTTGACAACCACTGTCATTCCAGAATGCCCCCCCCCCCCCTACCTGTTATGGTTCCCCATGGTTGACAACCACTGTCATTCCAGAATGCCCCCCCCCCCCCCCCCTACCTGTTATGGTTCCCCATGGTTGACAACCACTGTCATTCCAGAATGGCCCCCCCCCCCCCCCCCCCCTACCTGTTATGGTTCCCCATGGTTGACAACCACTGTCATTCCAGAATGCCCCCCCCCCCCCCCCTACCTGTTATGGTTCCCCATGGTTGACAACCACTGTCATTCCAGAATGCCCCCCCCCCCCCTACCTGTTATGGTTCCCCATGGTTGACAACCACTGTCATTCCAGAATGGCCCCCCCCCCCCCCCCCCCCCCTACCCCCCATGGTTGACAACCACTGTCATTCCAGAATGGCCCCCCCCCCCCCTACCTGTTATGGTTCCCCATGGTTGACAACCACTGTCATTCCAGAATGCCCCCCCCCCCCCCCCTACCTGTTATGGTTCCCCATGGTTGACAACCACTGTCATTCCAGAATGCCCCCCCCCCCCTACCTGTTATGGTTCCCCATGGTTGACAACCACTGTCATTCCAGAATGCCCCCCCCCCCTACCTGTTATGGTTCCCCATGGTTGACAACCACTGTCATTCCAGAATGCCCCCCCCCCCCCCCTACCTGTTATGGTTCCCCATGGTTGACAACCACTGTCATTCCAGAATGCCCCCCCCCCCCCCCCCTACCTGTTATGGGTTCCCCATGGTTGACAACCACTGTCATTCCAGATGCCCCCCCCCCCCCCTACCTGTTATGGTTCCCCATGGTTGACAACCACTGTCATTCCAGAATGGCCCCCCCCCCCCCCCTACCTGTTATGGTTCCCCATGGTTGACAACCACTGTCATTCCAGATGCCCCCCCCCCCCCCCTACCTGTTATGGTGTTCCCCATGGTTGACAACCACTGTCATTCCAGAATGCCCCCCCCCCCCCTACCTGTTATGGTTCCCCTACAACCCTTCCAGAATTCCCTGTTATGGTTCCCCATGGTTGACAACCACTGTCATTCCAGAATGCCCCCCCCCCCCCCCCCCCCCCTACCTGTTATGGTTCCCCATGGTTGACAACCACTGTCATTCCAGAATGCCCCCCCCCCCTACCTGTTATGGTTTCCCCATGGTTGACCACTGTCATTCCCACCTGCCCCCCCCCCCCCCCCCCCCCTACCTGTTATGGTTTCCCCATGGTTGACAACCACTGTCATTCCAGAATGGCCCCCCCCCCCTACCTGTTATGGTTCCCCATGGTTGACAACCACTGTCATTCCAGAATGCCCCCCCCCCCCCTACCTGTTATGGTTCCCCATGGTTGACAACCACTGTCATTCCAGAATGGCCCCCCCCCCTACCTGTTATGGTTTCCCCATGGTTGACAACCACTGTCATTCCAGAATGCCCCCCCCCCCCCCCCTGTTATGGTTCCCCATGGTTGACAACCACTGTCATTCCAGAATGCCCCCCCCCCCCCCCCTACCTGTTATGGTTCCCCATGGTTGACAACCACTGTCATTCCAGAATGCCCCCCCCCCCCTACCTACTGTTATGGTTCCCCATGGTTGACAACCACTGTCATTCCAGAATGCCCCCCCCCCCCCCCCCTACCTGTTATGGTTCCCCATGGTTGACAACCACTGTCATTCCAGAATGCCCCCCCCCCCCCCCCCTACCTGTTATGGTTCCCCATGGTTGACAACCACTGTCATTCCAGAATGACAACCCCCCCCCCCCCCTACCTGTTATGGTTCCCCATGGTTTGACAACCACTGTCATCCAGAATGCCCCCCCCCCCCCCTACCTGTTATGGTTCCCCATGGTTTGACAACCACTGTCATTCCAGAATCCCCCCCCCCCCCCCCCCCCCCCTGTTATGGTTCCCCATGGTTGACAACCACTGTCATTCCAGATGGCCCCCCCCCCCCCCCTACCTGTTATGGTTCCCCATGGTTGACAACCACTGTCATTCCAGAATGCCCCCCCCCCCCCTACCTGTTATGGTTCCCCATGGTTGACAACCACTGTCATTCCAGAATGCCCCCCCCCCCCCCCCCTACCTGTTATGTTCCCCATGGTTGACATTCCAACCACTGTCATTCCAGAATGCCCCCCCCCCCCCCCCCCCTACCTGTTATGGTTCCCCATGGTTGACAACCACTGTCATTCCAGAATGCCCCCCCCCCCCCCCTACTGTTTATGGTTCCCCATGGTTGACAACCACTGTCATTCCAGAATGCCCCCCCCCCCCCCTACCTGTTATGGTTCCCCATGGTTGACAACCACTGTCATTCCAGAATGCCCCCCCCCCCCCCCCCTACCTGTTATGGTTCCCCATGGTTGACAACCACTGTCATTCCAGAATGGCCCCCCCCCCCCTACCTGTTATGGTTTCCCCATGGTTGACAACCACTGTCATTCCAGATGGCCCCCCCCCCCCCCCCCCCCCTACCTGTTATGGTTCCCCATGGTTGACAACCACTGTGCCCCCCATTCCAGAAGTTATGGCCCCCCCCCCCCCCTACCTGTTATGGTTCCCCATGGTTTGACAACCACTGTCATTCCAGAATGGCCCCCCCCCCCCCCCTACCTGTTATGGTTCCCCATGGTTGACAACCACTGTCATTCCAGAATGGCCCCCCCCCCCCCTACCTGTTATGGTTTCCCATGGTTGACAACCACTGTCATTCCAGAATGCCCCCCCCCCCCCCCCCCCCCTACCTGTTATGGTTCCCCATGGTTGACAACCACTGTCATTCCAGAATGCCCCCCCCCCCCCCCCCCCCCTACCTGTTATGGTTCCCCATGGTTGACAACCACTGTCATTCCAGAATGCCCCCCCCCCCCCCTACCTGTTATGGTTCCCCATGGTTGACAACCACTGTCATTTCCAGAATGCCCCCCCCCCCCCTACCTGTTATGGTTCCCCATGGTTGACAACCACTGTCATTCCAGAATGGCCCCCCCCCCCCCTACCCCCCCAACAACCACTGTCATTCCAGAATGGCCCCCCCCCCCCCCCCCTACCATGGTTCCCCATGGTTGACAACCACTGTCATTCCAGAATGGCCCCCCCCCCCCTACCTGTTATGGTTCCCCATGGTTGACAACCACTGTCATTCCAGAATGCCCCCCCCCCCCCCCCCTACCTGTTATGGTTCCCCATGGTTGACAACCACTGTCATTCCAGAATGCCCCCCCCCCCCCCCCCCTACCTGTTATGGTTCCCCATGGTTGACAACCACTGTCATTCCAGAATGCCCCCCCCCCCCCCTGTTATGGTTCCCCATGGTTGACAACCCTGTCATTCCAGAATGCCCCCCCCCCCCCCCCTACCTGTTATGGTTCCCCATGGTTGACAACCACTGTCATTCCAGAATGCCCCCCCCCCCCCCCTACCTGTTATGGTTCCCCATGTTGACAACCACTGTCATTCCAGAATGCCCCCCCCCCCCCCCCCCCCCTACCTGTTATGGTTCCCCATGGTTGACAACCACTGTCATTCCAGAACCCCCCCCCCCCCCCTACCTGTTATGGTTCCCCATGGTTGACAACCACTGTCATTCCAGAATGGCCCCCCCCCCCCCCCCCCTACCTGTTATGGTTCCCCATGGTTGACAACCACTGTCATTCCAGAATGGCCCCCCCCCCCCCCTACCTGTTATGGTTCCCCATGGTTGACAACCACTGTCATTCCAGAATGCCCCCCCCCCCCCCCCTACCTGTTATGGTTCCCCATGGTTGACAACCACTGTCATTCCAGAATGGCCCCCCCCCCCCATACCTGTTATGGTTCCCCATGGTTGACAACCACTGTCATTCCAGAATGCCCCCCCCCCCCCCCCCCTACCTGTTATGGTTCCCCATGGGTTGACAACCACTGTCATTCCAGAATGGCCCCCCCCCCTACCTACCTGTTATGGTTCCCCATGGTTGACAACCACTGTCATTCCAGAATGCCCCCCCCCCCCTACCTGTTATGGTTCCCCATGGTTGACAACCACTGTCATTCCAGAATGCCCCCCCCCCCCCCCCCTACCTGTTATGGTTCCCCATGGTTGACAACCACTGTCATTCCAGAATGCCCCCCCCCCCCCCCTACCTGTTATGGTTCCCCATGGTTGACAACCACTGTCATTCCAGAATGCCCCCCCCCCCCCCCCCCCCCCCTACCTGTTATGGTTCCCCATGGTTGACAACCACTGTCATTCCAGAATGCCCCCCCCCCCCCTACCCCTACCTGTTATGGTTCCCCATGGTTGACAACCACTGTCATTCCAGAATGCCCCCCCCCCCCTACCTGTTATGGTTCCCCATGGTTGACAACCACTGTCATTCCAGAATGCCCCCCCCCCCCCCCCCCCTACCTGTTATGGTTCCCCATGGTTGACAACCACTGTCATTCCAGAATGGCCCCCCCCCCCTACCTGTTATGGTTCCCCATGGTTGACAACCACTGTCATTCCAGAATGCCCCCCCCCCCCCCCCCCCCCCTACCTGTTATGGTTCCCCATGGTTGACAACCACTGTCATTCCAGAATGCCCCCCCCCCCCCCCCCTACCTGTTATGGTTCCCCATGGTTGACAACCACTGTCATTCCAGAATGCCCCCCCCCCCCCCTGTTATGGTTCCCCATGGTTGACAACCACTGTCATTCCAGAATGGCCCCCCCCCCCCCTACCTGTTATGGTTCCCCATGGTTGACAACCACTGTCATTCCAGAATGCCCCCCCCCCTACCTGTTATGGTTCCCCATGGTTGACAACCACTGTCATTCCAGAATGCCCCCCCCCCCCCTACCTGTTATGGTTCCCCATGGTTGACAACCACTGTCATTCCAGAATGGCCCCCCCCCCCCCCCCCTACCTGTTATGGTTTCCCCATGGTTGACAACCACTGTCATTCCAGAATGCCCCCCCCCCCCCCCTACCTGTTATGGTTTCCCCATGGTTGACAACCACTGTCATTCCAGAATGCCCCCCCCCCCCCCCCCTACCTGTTATGGTTCCCCATGGTTGACAACCACTGTCATTCCAGAATGCCCCCCCCCCCCCCTACCTGTTATGGTTCCCCATGGTTGACAACCACTGTCATTCCAGAATGCCCCCCCCCCCCCCCCCTACCTGTTATGGTTCCCCATGGTTGACACCCCCATTCCAGATGCCCCCCCCCCCCCCCCCCTACCTGTTATGGTTCCCCATGGTTGACAACCACTGTCATTCCAGAATGGCCCCCCCCCCCCCCTACCTGTTATGGTTCCCCATGGTTGACAACCACTGTCATTCCAGAATGCCCCCCCCCCCCCCTACCTGTTATGGTTCCCCATGGTTGACAACCCTGTCATTCCAGAATGCCCCCCCCCCCCTACCTGTTATGGTTCCCCATGGTTGACAACCACTGTCATTCCAGAATGCCCCCCCCCCCCCCCCCCTACCTGTTATGGTTCCCCATGGTTGACAACCACTGTCATTCCAGAATGCCCCCCCCCCCCCTACCTGTTATGGTTCCCCATGGTTGACAACCACTGTCATTCCAGAATGCCCCCCCCCCCTACCTGTTATGGTTCCCCATGGTTGACAACCACTGTCATTCCAGAATGCCCCCCCCCCCCCCCCCTACCTGTTATGGTTCCCCATGGTTGACAACCACTGTCATTCCAGAATGGCCCCCCCCCCCCCTACCTGTTATGGTTCCCCATGGTTGACAACCACTGTCATTCCAGAATGCCCCCCCCCCCCCCCCTACCTGTTATGGTTCCCCATGGTTGACAACCACTGTCATTCCAGAATGCCCCCCCCCCCCCCCCTACCTGTTTATGGTTCCCCATGGTTGACAACCACTGTCATTCCAGAATGCCCCCCCCCCCCCCTATGGTTTCCCCCTGTTATGGTTCCCCATGGTTGACAACCACTGTCATTCCAGAATGCCCCCCCCCCCCCCTACCTGTTATGGTTCCCCATGGTTGACAACCACTGTCATTCCAGAATGGCCCCCCCCCCCCTACCTGTTATGGTTCCCCATGGTTGACAACCACTGTCATTCCAGAATGCCCCCCCCCCCCCCCCCCCCCCTACCTGTTATGGTTCCCCATGGTTGACAACCACTGTCATTCCAGAATGGCCCCCCCCCCCTACCTGTTATGGTTCCCATGGTTGACAACCACTGTCATTCCAGAATGCCCCCCCCCCCCCTACCTGTTATGGTTCCCCATGGTTGACAACCACTGTCATTCCAGAATGCCCCCCCCCCCCCCCCCCCTACCTGTTATGGTTCCCCATGGTTGACAACCACTGTCATTCCAGAATGCCCCCCCCCCCCCCCCCCCTACCTGTTATGGTTCCCCATGGTTGACAACCACTGTCATTCCAGAATGCCCCCCCCCCCCCCCCCCTACCTGTTATGGTTCCCCATGGTTGACAACCACTGTCATTCCAGATGCCCCCCCCCCCCCCCCCCTACCTGTTATGGTTCCCCATGGTTGACAACCACTGTCATTCCAGAATGGCCCCCCCCCCTACCTGTTATGGTTCCCCATGGTTGACAACCACTGTCATTCCAGAATGCCCCCCCCCCCCCCCCCCCCCTACCTGTTATGGTTCCCCATGGTTGACAACCACTGTCATTCCAGAATGCCCCCCCCCCCCTACCTGTTATGGTTCCCCATGGTTGACAACCACTGTCATTCCAGAATGCCCCCCCCCCCCCCCCCCCCTACCTGTTATGGTTCCCCATGGTTGACAACCACTGTCATTCCAGAATGCCCCCCCCCCCCCCCTACCTGTTATGGTTTCCCCATGGTTGACAACCACTGTCATTCCAGAATGGCCCCCCCCCCCCCCCTACCCTGTTATGGTTCCCCATGGTTGACAACCACTGTCATTCCAGAATGGCCCCCCCCCCCCCCTACCTGTTATGGTTCCCCATGGTTGACAACCACTGTCATTCCAGAATGCCCCCCCCCCCCCCCCCCCCCTACCTGTTATGGTTCCCCATGGTTGACAACCACTGTCATTCCAGAATGGCCCCCCCCCCCTACCTGTTATGGTTCCCCATGGTTGACAACCACTGTCATTCCAGAATGCCCCCCCCCCCCCCCCCCTACCTGTTATGGTTCCCCATGGTTTGACAACCACTGTCATTCCAGAATGCCCCCCCCCCCCCTACCTGTTATGGTTCCCCATGGTTGACAACCACTGTCATTCCAGCCCCCCCCCCCCCCCCCCCCCCCTACCTGTTATGGTTCCCCATGGTTGACAACCACTGTCATTCCAGAATGCCCCCCCCCCCCCCCCCTACCTGTTATGGTTCCCCATGGTTGACAACCACTGTCATTCCAGAATGCCCCCCCCCCCCCCCCCTACCTGTTATGGTTCCCCATGGTTGACAACCACTGTCATTCCAGAATGGCCCCCCCCCCCCCTACCTGTTATGGTTCCCCATGGTTGACAACCACTGTCATTCCAGAATGCCCCCCCCCCCCCCCCCTACCTGTTATGGTTCCCCATGGTTGACAACCACTGTCATTCCAGAATGGCCCCCCCCCCCCTACCTGTTATGGTTCCCCATGGTTGACAACCACCCCAGAATGCCCCCCCCCCCCCCCCCTACCTGTTATGGTTCCCCATGGTGACAACCACTGTCATTCCAGAATGGCCCCCCCCCCCTACCTGTTATGGTTCCCCATGGTTGACAACCACTGTCATTCCAGAATGCCCCCCCCCCCCCTACCTGTTATGGTTCCCCATGGTTGACAACCACTGTCATTCCAGAATGGCCCCCCCCCCCCCCCCCCTACCTGTTATGGTTCCCCATGGTTGACAACCACTGTCATTCCAGAATGCCCCCCCCCCCCCCCCCTACCTGTTATGGTTCCCCATGGTTGACAACCACTGTCATTCCAGAATGGCCCCCCCCCCCCTACCTGTTATGGTTCCCCATGGTTGACAACCACTGTCATTCCAGAATGCCCCCCCCCCCCCCCCCACCTGTTATGGTTCCCCATTCCCCAGAATGGCCCCCCCCCCTACCTGTTCATGGTTCCCATGAATGACAACCCCCCAGAATGCCCCCCCCACCCCCCTACCTACCTGTTATGGTTCCCCATGGTTGACAACCACTGTCATTCCAGAATGCCCCCCCCCCCCCCCCTACCTGTTATGGTTCCCCATGGTTGACAACCACTGTCATTCCAGAATGGCCCCCCCCCCCCCCCTACCTGTTATGGTTCCCCATGGTTGACAACCACTGTCATTCCAGAATGCCCCCCCCCCCCCCCCTACCTGTTATGGTTCCCCATGGTTGACAACCACTGTCATTCCAGAATGCCCCCCCCCCCCCCCCCCCCCCCTACCTGTCATTGAATGCCCCCCCCCCCCCCCATGGTTGACAACCACTGTTGACAACCACTGTCATTCCAGAATGCCCCCCCCCCCCCCCCCTACCTGTTATGGTTCCCCATGGTTGACAACCACTGTCATTCCAGAATGTGCCCCCCCCCCCCCTACCTGTTATGGTTCCCCATGGTTGACAACCACTGTCATTCCAGAATGGCCCCCCCCCCCTACCTGTTATGGTTCCCCATGGTTGACAACCACTGTCATTCCAGAATGGTTCCCCATGGTTTGACAACCCTGTCATTCCCCCCCCCCCCCCCCTACCTGTTATGGTTCCCCATGGTTGACAACCACTGTCATTCCAGAATGGCCCCCCCCCCCCCCCTACCTGTTATGGTTCCCCATGGTTGACAACCACTGTCATTCCAGCCCCCCCCCCCCCCCCCCCTACCTGTTATGGTTCCCCATGGTTGACAACCACTGTCATTCCAGAATGCCCCCCCCCCCCCCCCCCTACCTGTTATGGTTCCCCATGGTTGACAACCACTGTCATTCCAGAATGCCCCCCCCCCCCCCCCCTGTTATGGTTCCCCATGGTTGACAACCACTGTCATTCCAGAATGGCCCCCCCCCCCCCCTACCTGTTATGGTTCCCCATGGTTGACAACCACTGTCATTTCCAGAATGCCCCCCCCCCCCTACCTGTTATGGTTCCCCATGGTTGACAACCACTGTCATTCCAGAATGGCCCCCCCCCCCCCCCTACCTGTTATGGTTCCCCATGGTTGACACCACTGTCATTCCAGAATGCCCCCCCCCCCCCTACCTGTTATGGTTCCCCATGGTTGACAACCACTGTCATTCCAGAATGGCCCCCCCCCCCCCTACCTGTTATGGTTCCCCATGGTTGACCAACCACTGTCATTCCAGAATGCCCCCCCCCCCCCTACCTGTTATGGTTCCCCATGGTTGACAACCACTGTCATTCCAGAATGCCCCCCCCCCCCCCCCTACCTGTTATGGTTCCCCATGGTTGACCCACTGTCATTCCCCCCCCCCCCCCCCCTACCCCTTATGGTTCCCCATGGTTGACAACCACTGTCATTCCAGAATGCCCCCCCCCCCCCCCCCCTACCTGTTATGGTTCCCCATGGTTGACAACCACTGTCATTCCAGAATGCCCCCCCCCCCCCCCCTACCTGTTTATGGTTCCCCATGGTTGACAACCACTGTCATTCCAGAATGGCCCCCCCCCCCCCCCTACCTGTTATGGTTCCCCATGGTTGACAACCACTGTCATTCCAGAATGCCCCCCCCCCCCCCCCCCTACCTGTTATGGTTCCCCATGGTTGACAACCACTGTCATTCCAGAATGCCCCCCCCCCCTACCTGTTATATGGTTCCCCATGGTTGACAACCACTGTCATTCCAGAATGCCCCCCCCCCCCCCTACCTGTTATGGTTCCCCATGGTTGACAACCACTGTCATTCCAGAATGCCCCCCCCCCCCCCCCCCTACCTGTTATGGTTCCCCATGGTTGACAACCACTGTCATTCCAGACCCCCCCCCCCCCCCCCCCTACCTGTTATGGTTCCCCATGGTTGACAACCACTGTCATTCCAGAATGCCCCCCCCCCCCCCCCTACCTGTTATGGTTCCCCATGGTTGACAACCACTGTCATTCCAGAATGCCCCCCCCCCCCCCCCCCCTACCTGTTATGGTTCCCCATGGTTGACAACCACTGTCATTCCAGGCCCCCCCCCCCCCCCCTACCTGTTATGGTTCCCCATGGTTGACAACCACTGTCATTCCAGAATGCCCCCCCCCCCCCCTACCTGTTATGGTTATGGTTCCCCACTGGTTGATGGCCCCCCCCCCCCCCCCCCCCCCCCTGTTATGGTTCCCCATGTTGACACCACTGTCATTCCAGAATGCCCCCCCCCCCCCCCCCTACCTGTTATGGTTCCCCATGGTTGACAACCACTGTCATTCCAGAATGCCCCCAACCCCCCCCCCCCCCCCTACCTGTTATGGTTCCCCATGGTTGACAACCACTGTCATTCCAGAACCACTGTCATTCCAGGCCCCCCCCCCCCCCCCTACCTGTTATGGTTCCCCATGGTTGACAACCACTGTCATTCCAGAATGGCCCCCCCCCCCCTACCTGTTATGGTTCCCCATGGTTGACAACCACTGTCATTCCAGAATGCCCCCCCCCCCCCCCCTACCTGTTATGGTTCCCCATGGTTGACAACCACTGTCATTCCAGAATGCCCCCCCCCCCCCCTACCTGTTATGGTTCCCCATGGTTGACAACCACTGTCATTCCAGAATGGCCCCCCCCCCCCCCCCTACCTGTTATGGTTCCCCATGGTTGACAACCACTGTCATTCCAGAATGCCCCCCCCCCCCCCCCCCTACCTGTTATGGTTCCCCATGGTTGACAACCACTGTCATTCCAGAATGCCCCCCCCCCCCCCCCCCCCTACCTGTTATGGTTCCCCATGGTTGACAACCACTGTCATTCCAGAATGGCCCCCCCCCCCCCCCCTACCTGTTATGGTTCCCCATGGTTGACAACCACTGTCATTCCAGAATGCCCCCCCCCCCCCCCCCCCCTACCTGTTTATGGTTCCCCATGGTTGACAACCACTGTCATTCCAGAATGCCCCCCCCCCCCCCCTACCTGTTATGGTTTCCCCATGGTTGACAACCACTGTCATTCCAGAATGCCCCCCCCCCCCCTACCTGTTATGGTTCCCCATGGTTGACAACCACTGTCATTCCAGAATGCCCCCCCCCCCCACCTGTTATGGTTCCCCATGGTTGACAACCACTGTCATTCCAGAATGCCCCCCCCCCCCCCCTACCTGTTATGGTTCCCCCCATGGTTGACAACCACTGTCATTCCAGAATGCCCCCCCCCCCTACCTGTTATGGTTCCCCATGGTTGACAACCACTGTCATTCCAGAATGGCCCCCCCCCCCCTACCTGTTATGGTTCCCCATGGTTGACAACCACTGTCATTCCAGAATGGTTCCCCCCCCCCCCCCCCCCCTACCTGTTATGGTTCCCCATGGTTGACAACCACTGTCATTCCAGAATGCCCCCCCCCCCCCCCCCCTACCTGTTATGGTTCCCCATGGTTGACAACCACTGTCATTCCAGAATGCCCCCCCCCCCCCCCCTACCTGTTATGGTTCCCCATGGTTGACAACCACTGTCATTCCAGAATGCCCCCCCCCCCCCCCCCCCCCCCTACCTGTTATGGTTCCCCATGGTTGACAACCACTGTCATTCCAGAATGCCCCCCCCCCCCCCCTACCTGTTATGGTTCCCCATGGTTGACAACCACTGTCATTCCAGAATGGCCCCCCCCCCCCCCCCTACCTGTTATGGTTCCCCATGGTTGACAACCACTGTCATTCCAGAATGCCCCCCCCCCCCCCCCCTACCTGTTATGGTTCCCCATGGTTGACAACCACTGTCATTCCAGAATGGCCCCCCCCCCCTACCTGTTATGGTTCCCCATGGTTGACAACCACTGTCATTCCAGAATGCCCCCCCCCCCCCCCTACCTGTTATGGTTCCCCATGGTTGACAACCACTGTCATTCCAGAATGGCCCCCCCCCCCCCTACCTGTTATGGTTCCCCATGGTTGACACCCACTGTCATTCCAGAATGGCCCCCCCCCCCCCCTACCTGTTATGGTTCCCCATGGTTGACAACCACTGTCATTCCAGAATGCCCCCCCCCCCCCCCCTACCTGTTATGGTTCCCCATGGTTGACAACCACTGTCATTCCAGAATGGCCCCCCCCCCCTACCTGTTATGGTTCCCCATGGTTGACAACCACTGTCATTCCAGAATGGCCCCCCCCCCCCCTACCTGTTATGGTTCCCCATGGTTGACAACCACTGTCATTCCAGAATGGCCCCCCCCCTACCTGTTATGGTTCCCCATGGTTGACAACCACTGTCATTCCAGAATGGCCCCCCCCCCCCCTGTTATGGTTCCCCATGGTTGACAACCACTGTCATTCCAGAATGCCCCCCCCCCCCCCCCTACCTGTTATGGTTCCCCATGGTTGACACCACTGTCATTCCAGAATGCCCCCCCCCCCCCCCCCCCCCCTACCTGTTATGGTTCCCCATGGTTGACAACCACTGTCATTCCAGAATGCCCCCCCCCCCCCTACCTGTTATGGTTCCCCATGGTTGACAACCACTGTCATTCCAGAATGCCCCCCCCCCCCCCCCCTACCTGTTATGGTTCCCATGGTTGACAACCACTGTCATTCCAGAATGCCCCCCCCCCCCCCCCCCCTACCTGTTATGGTTCCCCATGGTTGACAACCACTGTCATTCCAGAATGCCCCCCCCCCCCCCCTACCTGTTATGGTTCCCCATGGTTTGACAACCACTGTCATTCCAGAATCCCCCCCCCCCCCCCCCCTACCTGTTATGGTTCCCCATGGTTGACAACCACTGTCATTCCAGAATGCCCCCCCCCCCCCCCTACCTGTTATGGTTCCCATGGTTGACAACCACTGTCATTCCAGAATGCCCCCCCCCCCCCCCCTACCTGTTATGGTTCCCCATGGTTGACAACCACTGTCATTCCAGAATGCCCCCCCCCCTACCTGTTATGGTTCCCCATGGGTTGACAACCACTGTCATTCCCCCCCCCCCTACCTGTTATGGTTCCCCATGGTTGACAACCACTGTCATTCCAGAATGCCCCCCCCCCCTACCTGTTATATGTTCCCCATGGTTGACAACCACTGTCATTCCAGAATGCCCCCCCCCCCCCCCCTACCTGTTATGGTTCCCCATGGTTGACAACCACTGTCATTCCAGAATGCCCCCCCCCCCCCCCTACCTGTTATGGTTCCCCATGGTTGACAACCACTGTCATTCCAGAACCACTGTCCCCATTCCAGAATGCCCCCCCCCCCCCCCTACCTGTTATGGTTCCCCATGGTTGACAACCACTGTCATTCCAGAATGCCCCCCCCCCCCCCCCCCCCCCTACCTGTTATGGTTCCCCATGGTTGACAACCACTGTCATTCCAGAATGGTTCCCCCCAACCCCCCCCCTACCTGTTATGGTTCCCCATGGTTGACAACCACTGTCATTCCAGAATGCCCCCCCCCCCCCCTACCTGTTATGGTTCCCCATGGTTGACAACCACTGTCATTCCAGAATGGCCCCCCCCCCCCCCCTACCTGTTATGGTTCCCCATGGTTGACAACCACTGTCATTCCAGAATGGCCCCCCCCCCCCCCCTACCTGTTATGGTTCCCCATGGTTGACAACCACTGTCATTCCAGAATGCCCCCCCCCCCCCCCCCTACCTGTTATGGTTCCCCATGGTTGACAACCACTGTCATTCCAGAATGGCCCCCCCCCCCCCCCCTACCTGTTGTCCCCATGGTTCAACCACTGTCATTCCAGAATGCCCCCCCCCCCCCCACCTGTCATCCCCATGGTTGACAACCATGTCATTCCAGAATGCCCCCCCCCCCCCCCCCCCCCCTACCTGTTATGGTTCCCCATGGTTGACAACCACTGTCATTCCAGAATGGCCCCCCCCCCCCCTACCTGTTATGGTTCCCCATGGTTGACAACCACTGTCATTCCAGAATGGCCCCCCCCCCCTACTACCTGTTATGGTTCCCCATGGTTGACAACCACTGTCATTCCAGAATGCCCCCCCCCCCCCCCCCCTACCTGTTATGGTTCCCCATGGTTGACAACCACTGTCATTCCAGAATGGCCCCCCCCCCCCCCCCTACCTGTTATGGTTCCCCATGGTTGACAACCACTGTCATTCCAGAATGGCCCCCCCCCCCCCCCTACCTGTTATGGTTCCTGTTATGGTTCCAGAATGGTGGTTGACAACCACTGTCATTCCAGAATGGCCCCCCCCCCCCCTACCTGTTATGGTTCCCCATGGTTGACAACCACTGTCATTCCAGAATGCCCCCCCCCCCCCCCTACCTGTTATGGTTCCCCATGGTTGACAACCACTGTCATTCCAGAATGCCCCCCCCCCCCCCCCCCCCCTACCTGTTATGGTTCCCCATGGTTGACAACCACTGTCATTCCAGAATGCCCCCCCCCCCCCTACCTGTTATGGTTCCCCATGGTTGACAACCACCAATGTACCTGTTATGGTTCCCCATGGTTGACAACCACCATTCCCCCCCCCCCCTACCTGTTTTATGGTTCCCCATGGTTGACAACCACTGTCATTCCAGAATGCCCCCCCCCCCCCCCCCCCCCACCACTGTCATTGTACCTGTTATGGTTCCCCATGGTTGACAACCACTGTCATTCCAGAATGGCCCCCCCCCCCTACCTGTTATGGTTCCCCATGGTTGACAACCACTGTCATTCCAGAATGGCCCCCCCCCCCCCCCTACCCTGTTATGGTTCCCCATGGTTGACAACCACTGTCATTCCAGAATGCCCCCCCCCCCTACCTGTTATGGTTCCCCATGGTTGACAACCACTGTCATTCCAGAATGCCCCCCCCCCCCCCCCCTACCTGTTTATGGTTCCCCATGGTTGACAACCACTGTCATTCCAGAATGCCCCCCCCCCCCCCCCCTACCTGTTATGGTTCCCCATGGTTGACAACCACTGTCATTCCCCCCCCCCCCCTACCTGTTATGGTTCCCCATGGTTGACAACCACTGTCATTCCAGAAATGCCCCCCCCCCCCCCCTACCTGTTATGGTTCCCCATGGTTGACAACCACTGTCATTCCAGAATGGCCCCCCCCCCCCCCTACCTGTTATGGTTCCCCATGGTTGACAACCACTGTCATTCCAGAATGGCCCCCCCCCCCTACCTGTTATGGTTCCCCATGGGTTGACAACCACTGTCATTCCAGAATGGCCCCCCCCCCCCCCCTACCTGTTATGGTTCCCCATGGTTGACAACCACTGTCATTCCAGAATGGCCCCCCCCCCCCCTACCTGTTATGGTTCCCCACAACCACTGTCATTCCCCCCCCCCCCCTACCTGTTATGGTTCCCCATGGTTGACAACCACTGTCATTCCAGAATGCCCCCCCCCCCCCCCCTACCTGTTATGGTTCCCCATGGTTGACAACCCACTGTCATTCCAGAATGGCCCCCCCCCCCCTACCTGTTATGTTTCCCCATGGTTGACACCACTGTCATTCCAGAATGCCCCCCCCCCCCTACCTGTTATGGTTTCCCCATGGTTGACAACCACTGTCATTCCAGAATGCCCCCCCCCCCCCCCCCTACCTGTTTATGGTTCCCCATGGTTGACAACCACTGTCATTCCAGAATGCCCCCCCCCCCCCCCCCCTACCTGTTATGGTTCCCCATGGTTGACAACCACTGTCATTCCAGAATGCCCCCCCCCCCCCCCCTACCTGTTATGGTTCCCCATGGTTGACAACCACTGTCATTCCAGAATGGCCCCCCCCCCCTACCTGTTATGGTTCCCCATGGTTGACAACCACTGTCATTCCAGAATGCCCCCCCCCCATACCTGTTATGGTTCCCCATGGTTGACAACCACTGTCATTCCAGAATGGCCCCCCCCCCCCCCCCTACCTGTTATGGTTCCCCATGGTTGACAACCACTGTCATTCCAGAATGGCCCCCCCCCCCCTACCTGTTATGGTTCCCCATGGTTGACAACCACTGTCATTCAGAATCCCCCCCCCCCCCCCCCTACCTGTTATGGTTCCCCATGTTTGACAACCACTGTCATTCCAGAATGGCCCCCCCCCCCCTACCTGTTATGGTTCCCCCATGGTTGACAACCCCCATGTCACTTCCAGAATGCCCCCCCCCCCCCCCCCCCTACCTGTTATGGTTCCCCATGGTTGACAACCACTGTTCATCCAGAATGGCCCCCCCCCCCCCTACCTGTTATGGTTCCCCATGGTTGACAACCACTGTCATTCCAGAATGCCCCCCCCCCCCCCCTACCTGTTATGGTTCCCCATGGTTGACAACCACTGTCATTCCAGAATGCCCCCCCCCCCCCCCCTACCTGTTATGGTTCCCCATGGTTGACAACCACTGTCATTCCAGAATGGCCCCCCCCCCCCCCCCCTACCTGTTATGGTTCCCCATGGTTGACAACCACTGTCATTCCA
>JADBJO010028072.1:0-15000 GCA_016801955.1 Conus betulinus
ATTCTGTGGCGACTATTGCTGTGATTATCCGAATGCCAGTGTGTCTACAAAAAACAGTGTCCTGATGCGTGACTGCGGTGGAAAAAAATAGCAACGTTTGTATAAACAAAACTGATTTTTTTCAACAAACAAGATAAATATGGAACACCCAAATCGTAAATATACAACCCTCCAGCTCAAGCGGATACACCTATATAGATGTGACTTGTTTGACAAGTGCTGAAATAGAGACAACGAATGAACAAATCAACAGGTATCCAAACAACTTTCCAATGAAACTTTTAAACGACCAGTTTGCACGTCTCATTCCAAGGTTGAAGAATTTGCACAGGTCAGGCAGCATTTTCCCCAATCTGACCTAAAGTGCATAAATCGATCATTCAAAATGTTGAGCAATATTCACTGTGCACCAGTGAATCTGAATTAGCCATACTTTAACGGCATTCTAGATTCAATTCCAATTTTTTGCTAATCGGCCTCTGGAGAGGGACGATCACTGGCGCCGACTCCTCAAGCAAGCAGTTATCGTCCTTAGGCGTCCTACATGTGTTGGGTCAGTATAGAACCACTGATCCGCGCCACAGTGACTTGGCTGTGGTGCGGCATCTCACTCCAATGAACTGCCTCCTGGCGACTTGAAAATGCCAGACTTTTGTGCAGTGCCGGCGCCAGGGCTGCAAATGGGACAAGCCAGATTGTAACGGAACTACGAGCTAGAATAAATGGTTTGGGAGTAATGCCACTGCAGTAGCGCGATTGACGGGACAGAAAATAGCAGATTTCACGACAAAAGTCGAGTTTAGGGGCTCCGTACTTTCGACGCTTCAAAAACGAGACTGAAAAACAAAATCGTGGGAATACTTCTAGCTTCACATTCCGTGGACACTTCGTGTCTTTGGTCATACCAGGTCCAGACACCAAAAGCTGGGAGCAAAGTTAATCAAAATGTTTACCCGATCGATCCGTCAAATCTACCCCGCAATTTCAGCAAGTGTTCTGTTGATATGGTGTGTTGATGGGATGCCATGTTATTATGACTACACACTTAGAGTAAATATGATGTCCATTTCAAGAATATCCATGTTATCTGCTGATTACTTGTTTGAAACGACCACAGAAAATAAACACGTGCAAGAGCATTTCCTTGTCTTTGTTTTCAGTACTTGAGAGAGAGAGAGAGAGAGAGAGAGAGACAGACAGACAGACAGACAGACAGACAGACAGACAGACAGACAGACAGACAGAGACAGAGACAGACACACACACACACACACACACACACACACACGCGCGCGCGCGCGCGCACGTACGCACGCACGCACGCACGCACGCACACGTGCACACACACACACACACACACACACACACACACACACACACACACACACACAACACACACACATGCAACGTGTCCGCAAAGAAAAACAAATCTGTAGGGAGAGCTTGGCAGCAGATCTTGAGAGAAGACCCCCCTCCCCCCCCTCCCCCCCCACCCCCTACCCTTCTCCTTGGAGAAGTCTTTTGCCCTGAACTTACGCTCTTAGGGTGCCAGGCCCCATCCACATCATAAAAAACCCAGATACCCTTCTGCTGCCTATATTTTTCCATTTTCCAAGGCCTGCCGATATTTTTAATCATACGGGCGTCTCATGTTGTGCCGACGAGGTGACAGCCTTAATATGGCCCTTTGGGATCGGCTGGGCTATTAACAACATTGTTTTTCTCTCTTTGTGGCCTTTATTTTTAATAATCTTGGTGTCTCCACTGCGTTGAACTTTGTTTAGAAACTTGACTAGGTGCCTTGCCTAAAAACGCCCAGGTCCATGAGTGGACGTTTGAAACATGCTGAGGAAATTCCCATTTCACATACCATTTTTATGTTGTTGTTCGATCGCTGTTAAGTTTATGGAAGGCACACCCAGTTCCATCTACGTTGGTTGAAAGATGCTTTATTTGTATGAAAACAGCCTATTCAATCTGTGACTACTTTGATTGAAAGATGTTTTTATTCACGAGAGATACAGACCATTTGGTCTGTCACTACTTTGAATGACGAAATTTTAAATCATGTTAGACGTGATCCATTGCATTCATCATTCCCTTGCAGTCTCACACAGCAAGTGGAACTTCAGTTGTCCATGCTATTTAAAAAAAAAACAACAACAACAAAAAAAAAACATTGAAACCATTCCTTTGTGGTGTCATTTACGTCACTGGGATGCAGACTGGCCCATCGTCATTGACAAGGAAAAACGAACATCGATCACAATGACAGGTGCAAATTCAGATTGCGCCTGTTATCTTCGTTGTGATGATAAAACGATAACACGTCTGTGGATTTTGTTTTATTTGGTTTTCGGGGGGGGGGGGGGGGGGGGGGGGAGGTGTTGGGCAGGGGGGGTAAGAGGGACACATAAACAGGGACACCCGGCCCCTGGTCTGTGAAAAAAAAAATGTGGTGAAGTACTGAAACTCGGTGTATATAGAGAGCGGCAACTTTCTATTCTGCCAATGCTATACGAGGGACCAAAATTTAGTTTTGCAGAGAATCTGGTCTAAGAAAAGCTGCTGTGTCAGTTTCAGTGCACACCTTTAAGTCCTTTCCTGTTGTACGCAGTTCATGAGCTTTGATTCCAAGCAATTACACGAAGATCTCAAACACACGCTGCCCGTTTTTGTTTTCAGACAAGTACATTTGTATTTTCCCTAGGGAAATGTGGTTGAATAAAAAAACAGATATATTTTTGGCAAGGCATTCTTGACATTAACATAATGGATTGGAAATTTTGTTGCAGCCTTATAGGTTAACCTTTTTATTCAAACCATGCCACTTTTGGGCGGATAAAAATGTGGAAAATCATGAAGTATACAGTCTGTGAGAGGCAAAAAGGTTCATTTTGTGTTGTTCATTTTCTACTGACCGTTCTGCCCAAACGTTGCAGGATGTGCTGTATCTGAGTGTTTTTTTGTTGCTCCGAGGGCCAAGTTCAACACGTACAGTACAGAACAGGTTTCAGCGCCATGTTGACAGGCAGGACGAAGGTTGTCACAGCAGAACGGATTCCCTGAGGCGTGGACTGCTGTGCAGGCAACAGCAACACCAGGACAGCCATCAGAAACCAGCTGCAGGCGTCAGTCACTGAAATGTTAATGGTACGACGAGCCAAGTTCAGCCGGTGAGATCTTTGAGGGTCGACCAGAAACACAGTGGGGTCGGCATGAACGGCGTTGTAGATGTACACCTGACCTGCCAGTGTCAGCCCCATCAGTAGAGTGTTCAACACGACAAAAAACGCGCGTGTCTGTGTGAAGAGCATTTGGAACATAATTCACCGGGAAAGGAACACAAAAGCTGGTCTCATGGTGGAAAGACCAAGGAGAAAGATGTGCTGCAATGGACAGAATTAAGCCCATCCCCCAACACAGGACGCTGAAGCTGACCACGTGTCTTCTGCCCCACACCTGTAGGTCTGGCCAGGCCAGATTCCAACAGTGATTCATTGTGAGACACGTCAAGATAGAGGCAGACACCTGGACAGACAGCAGGTACAGGAAGCCTGGACAAAGCACACCAGGAACTATGTCTCCACCACCTGTCCTCCCACAAGTACTGACCATGGAACAGCTGGTCAGCCAGACACAGCCCCAACAGATACACGCTCATCACCAGGTTCGATGCAGACAGTTGTGACATAAAGAGGACAACTCCAGTGTTGATGTCCATTCTCCTCTCCACGTGCTGTGGTCTTCTGAGGAGGAAGAGGGGTTGACACGTTGCCCAGTAGAACCAACGCTGCCAAGACTGCTGTCATAGCGAGTAGAGCAGACGAACGCAGCAGACTGTGGCAGGTAAGGGGTGAGGCAGGGGGAGTGACAGTGTCGAAGATTGAAGCCTGCTGGGAGATGCTGAGAACAACACAGTGTGGGGATGTCGGTGTACACAGAGTGCAGCTTATTCAGGGAGCTGAGCCAGTGACGTGGGAGTTGGTGCAGCCCGCAGCCTGTCACGTCCAGTGTCTGTAGCTGTGGTGTGGGCAACACCCCTGTCACCTGCCGTACACCACTGTCTGACAGGTTGAGGACGGTCAGAGCAGGGAACCCCTTCAGCACCTGGACAGACAGGTGAGGCATGGGTACGTTAGACAGGTGAAGGATGCGCAGACTGTGTGAAAAGTTTGACACCAATGACTCGCTGCCTTCAAACATACCACCCAGTGGGTTACCTGTCAGCAGCAGTACTTTCAGCTGACTTGCTTGTTTCACCTGGTCTAAGGTCACGCTGCGGATCTCGTTATAACTGACGTCCAGAATCACCAGGTTTGACAGTCGGGGAAGATGGAGGGAGATGAGGTCACAGTGCTGCAGAGCCACAAACACCAACATGGTGTTGTTCCACAGATATTCCAGCCTCAGTCCACTGTGGCTGGCATCCAGATAACGCACGTCAGGATAGTCCTCCACATCGACCTCCCTCCTGCAGTGGAAAGACAGACCCTGGCACGTGCAGCTCGTGGGACAGGAGTGATGGCAGAATCGTTCGTCATCATGCTGCGGACAATGGTTGAACCCGTCACACATGTGGTCAGTGTGCAGGCACACGTGGGAACCCCGGCACCGGTAATAACCTGGACACCTGGACTGTCCACAGGTGGCCTCGTCCTCGTGACCTGGACAGTCGTGCACGCCATTGCAGCGAAGGAACACTGGCAGACAGTAGTCCTCGCGCTTGTACACTGGAAGTGGGTAGTTGGACACGGGTTGTGACTTCACTCGTGTTTGGGTCACCAGTGGACCATGGATGCCTAAAGAAATATGGTAATGGCATGCCAAAGTAGTAAAATTTAATGAGTGCAGGGGTCCACGGAGCCCTGATGTCTCAATCAGTTTGTAGCTGAGAAAGAACACATCGTGGGGCGCACATTTCTTCGTCTGCGGAATTCAAGCAGTTTGCCCCGCCGGAGCACCAACGAGTGACAGAAAAACACTGTAGATACAATTCAGATGTTTAAATAGTTTTGTTTATGTCCTGTCAAAAAAAAAAAAACATGAATATGGTGGAGAAAAAAACATCACTCATGCAGCAGACACACGTTCTTTTTCATATATAAGGTATCCGGGGAAGAAGAACATCCGACATGCCTGCCCATGCAGGATGCAATGGTTAGAATTTTACATACATTTTGACATATTTTCTTTAATTTCATGGGCTGAGTTATTACCACTGACCACCTATTGGTCACTTTGTTTTTTTCCCTCCTTCACAAACTCATTTCATTGGACACATCAGCAAGTTTTTCATAGTGATACTTTCGGGTTTTCTGTTAAATTTCAAAGTCTTCATTTCTGAAAAATGCATATATTTTTTCAACCTTATACATATTAATTTCTCTCACAAAGTATTTGATAGTGGGTCTAATTTTGATTATTCTACATACGTATGTCTAACCCATAAACTGATATGTTCAAAAACTTCGTCACTTTTTACATATTCATCGTCTGCAAATAGAGCCAATTTAATATCAAACTTCAATCGGCTACAATGTTCATTTTTCTTTTGATATTTTTCTACTCCCACCCCCTAGAAATGTTTTGCAAACTGACATCGTCACAGGTAATGTTGAGTTAAATCATAGATCATGTAGAATTCCAGAAGAAAAAGAAACACCCGAAGGTGCTGGGGAGGACCCAGAGAAGCAACTGCCTTCACCTGCCCTTTGAGCAGTCCTGTACCACCCTTGGAGGCCTGCGCTGTGTTGACGATGGGTACAGGGCACACGCAGGACACTCCATTAAGATATCAAGGGACATAACTTCTCCTGAACAGAAATAAATCGGACTACAGGATGCAACTCATAAACAGCCTTAACGTAGCATCCCCATGGGTGTACCAGCCCATGTTTCATGACGGCAGAGCCCACCGGCGAAAAAACACCATCCTCCAGCTGTCGAACACACCCCCACAGACCCAACCACCCCTGCCCAAGGACAGATGAAGACAGTGCCACTCCAGACAGCCAAGTTTTCGCCATACGGTCTTATGTGCCCTCAAGAGAGAATCCAAAGTTGTAGTCTTTCCCACTGTCAACAGGACTTTCCCTGTGGTCAGTGGCTCTTTTTCCTCACCGTCACTGGACTTTCTCCAGGGTCAGCCTAGTTAAGGCTGACATCGTGACAGGTAACTGAGATCGTCACAGGTAATGTTGAGTTAAATCATAGATCATGTAGAATTCCATTTTTTAAATACAATTTGTTACCAGAGTATTATGATAAATTGTTACTTGGAGTTCTTTCCAATTTAGAGACATTTGAAATTTGGGTTGAGTGGTTAGATTGTGTACTGTCTTACCCTCTATGCCGTCTTTGAGATAGCTGCAACTGGAATTTATTGGCCTGTCTGTGTATTGTCTTATCTACAGATAATTATGACCGGGATTTATTCCTGAGTTTATGCGCTATCTATTTTTACAGACATGTATAAATGGGATTCAGTGGTCAGTATCTGTACTGTTTTTTGCGTCTAAAAAGGAAATTGTGACTGGGGGGTTATTGCTCAGCCTGTCTCTGTCTATCTCATCTTTGAGATACGTGTCACTGAGATGTGGTGGTCAGTTTGTGTACTGCTTGTTCCTGTAAAAATAATCATGTGTGCGCAGTGCCATAAACACCAGCGTGACGGGTAATGTGTGTTCTGAAGTGATGTGTTGAAGGTGTGGGAGACTAGTTTGGCAGTAAATATTTCAATCATTACGAGACTGCTTGGTGGTGTTTGGTCTGCAGTTGAGACGCGCGAACAGTCACCGTTTGCGAAGAATTGTGCCATGGTGCCAAAACAAGACCAACTGTACAAACAAGACAACTGTTGTCTAACCTTATCCTGGCAGTATGGGGAGGTGACTCACCTGTCCACTGTTTCCGCACGGAATGGGGGCGTGGGATGGACACGGCCTGTAGGTGCAGAAGTCTTCATCACCGCCATCATAACAGTCCTCTCGAGAATCGCACACCAGAGTGAACGGAACAAATTGCTTCTCCCGCTCACAGAGAAAGTACGACGGAAATAGAGTGTAGGGCGCTTCACACCATGACGAAAGAGGCGTGTCCCACGCAGGGTCAGTGACGTCATCTGTGGCCAGGCAGCGACTTTCCACGTCACAAGCCAAAAATGTGAAGGTCCAGTGCTGGTGAGGGCAGCGAATTAAAGATGAGGAAAGTTGGTGTGGGAAGGTGGTTCCATTCCCCAAGTCTGGCAGCGAGACGAGAGAGGGAACTTCAGATTGTTCAGATTTTTCTGATAGCTCACATATGTAATGTGCAGTTCGTCTTTCGCTGCATTCAATAAGGTCAACATAGGCACCAATGCTCATGTTCACAGTACCACACAATGGGTAGAAGCGATTTCGGTCTGTTCAAGAGCAGCAGTCCTGATATGTATGGCTTACAAGAAAAATACACGGACCATACGAATTATTCGCTCTTACATTTGTAATTCTCTCTCTCTCTCTATCTCTCTCTCTCTCTCTCTCTCTCTCTCTCTCTCTCTCTCTCTCTCTCTCTCTCTCTCTCTCCCCGCTCTCTCTCTGTCTCTCTCTCTCTCTCTCTCCATCTCTCTCTTTCCACCCTTCACACACACACACACACACACACACACACACACACACACACACACGCATGCGCGCGCGCGTGTGCACACACACACACGCGCGCGCGCACACACAAACGCACACACACACACACACACACACACACACACACACACACACACACACACACACACGCACACACTTTGAATTATAAAGAATATCAGTTATCATTGTGTAAATCACACACAAAGACACACACACACACACACTCTCTCTCTCCTCTCTCTTCTCTCTCTCTCTCTCTCTCTCTCTCTCTCTCTCTCTCTCTCTCGAACACACACACGCGCACGCACGCACACTCGCACGCATGCACACACATACACACACACACAAGCATACACACACACACACCGAGGAGTATGACAGGAGCAGCGAAGGCCGTAGTCCCATCATCGTATTGTAAGGTGCTGTGGTACCTGTGTTATATACATCGTCATTTAGTTATTTCATTGGTTTGTATCATTCTGTCAGCAACATCTTACAAACAAATTTAAAAACTTCTAGTCCCATCAATCTCTCGATCGATTTCAGGATACGGAGGAACAAACTCATGCAGAAAGCACTCAAACCAGTTTGATGCAATGAACATTTCATAGTCTCACTTCAAACTTAAGGTCTTTCTTCGTTTGATTGATTGTTTGTTTGTTTGTTGTTTGTGTGCGTGCGTGTGTGTGTGTGTGTATGTGTGTGCGCGCGCGTGCGTGCGTGCGTGCGTGCGTGCGTGCGTGCGTGCGTGTGTGTGTGTGTGTGTGTGTGTATGTGTGTGATGTATACAATGGTAACTGTTTTTTTTTTTTTCTTTTAATCCAAAGCTCGCAAAGTGTTGACAGACAAGCAAGCACCATAGTCACAATGTTAAATTTTTTTGTGATTGCTAAGTGATATAAGACTGCTAAATGATATGCCAGTGCCATAGTCAACAGATACAATTTTCTACCATTGCTAAGTGATATAAAATTACTATTTGACAAAATTTCACAGGTCTGTCTGATGAGTAATTTCATACAACATATTTCAGGCAAAAGTGCGCCTTATTTGAGCGACATTTCAAAAGATATCAGAAATGTATCTTCAAATGCAAAGTTGTGTGATCGAACCAAATGAATCCTCTGTGGTTTTCCAATTGGATGTAAATGTTGGGCAGGGAGAAAAATTGTCGGATCATTATCTGCATGATCTTAATTTTAGATGATTTTTTTTGTGTGTCAGAAATAATGTATACAGCAGACATCAACTAAAGAAAAAATATAAAGTGGAAGCGATATCATCACAAAATACTGAAGGAATAATAAGAGTTAGTCTACTTCTGTAGGGTGACGACATTATTTCTCAAAAACTCGAAAATTCGCACAGGCGATACCACTGGTTGTTTGCAAGACGAACTATAATTGTCCCCATACGCTGCTAGTGAAGGACCTAGTTCCTAGGTTGTTCCTTTACACTGCTAGTGAAGGACCTAGTTCCTAGGTTGTTCCTTTACACTGCTAGTGAAGGACCTGATTACTAGGTTGTTCCTTTACACTGCTAATGAAGGACCTAGTTACTAGGTCGTCCCTTTACACTGCTAGTGAAGGTTTTAATAACTAGGTTGTTCCTTTACGCCAGTGAAAGACTTAATAACTAGATTGCCCCCATACGCTGCTAGCAAAAGACCTAACAATTAGATTGTCCCCATACGCTGTTAGTGAAGAACCTAATAACTAGATTTTCCCCTTACGCTGCTAGCAAAAAAACCTAACAACTAGATTGTCCCCATACGCTGTAGGTGAAGGACCTAATAACATGACTGAGAACAAGATACACAATTTCTATGCTACTTATAATCAAGCATGAAAAATCCAGTTACACAAAATGGAATAAAAAAAAACAAAAAAATATCAATACTTTCTAATCCCAGGTTATGATAAAATGGCTTCTTACTAGCCAGGTTTCCACACACACAACCACACTTTCACACCACACCACAGTTCCTGAACAAGCCTCTTCAAGTTTTCTTCAGCACTGGATGATGGTGACGCCCTTGGTTGACTGGCTCCCAGTATCAGGACTGGGTCTTCGTGGTCGTCTCTGGGAACTCGATGCAGAAATCTTCTTCCTCGTCTCTTTCAGCCACCTCTGGGTTCAAACTCAGTTTGTCTCTCTTCATCCACCTCTGGGCTTCAAACTCAGTCTTTTCTCTTCCAGCTTGTCTTTTACCCCAAGACATTGCTGTCAGTTCTCTCTCCCAGACAACGTTTCTCTCTCAACCCTACCCTGTCCTGCTCACTGTCTTCTCCTCTCTCTCCTCTGTCTCTCTCTCTCTCTCTCTCTCTCTCTCTCTCTCTCTCTCTCTCTCTCTCTCTCTCTCTCTCTCTCTCGTGGTGGTGTTCTCCTCTGTCATCACGTTGTTCTCCCCCTCAGTTCATATAGGGATGGACACAAAGGATTTCCCTTCGGGCCATGCCTTTGTCCATGCTGCTTCTTCACCATCTGTTCACAAGTACACTGAATTCTCCTTTTCGCTGCATTCTTCCACACATCAGCATTTTACACACATCCCTACTTAGCTGATTAGCAACCAACCACTTGGCACGAGATGGACATCGAAAATTCCTGCCGGCTCTGGGGGCCACTTAATGCAGCAATTATTCTAGAGAGAGCTATGACAACAACGTCCACACGCATTCAACCAGCCTGGCAAAGCTTCAACGCAGTGCCCTACGGCAATACCATCTGAGCGAGCCCAAGCCTCCTGCTCTTCAATGGCTGTTTTACACAGCAACCTCACCTGACTGAGTATTTAGCGCCTACTCGATGCTCCGAGGTCCTAGTGGTTACATTCCTTCCCTCTCGCTATCAGGAAGGTTCGAACTTGGGAGGATCCTCACCACCTTTTGTGCCATCTATCACCTGACCACTTCAATCTCCTTGACAAACTTCGACTGTATGCGTTAGGTGAAGGCGTACTGGTAATGGGTCTTTTACCTATTTCTCTACCACTCACAGCATTCTTTGCCTCTAAGCGCTTAAGGCCTTTTGTGAGAGGTTTCACTCCCTTGATATTCCCATATGCTGCTAGTGAAAAGCTTAGTAAGTAGATTGTTCCCATACGCTGCTAGTGAAAAACTTAACACGTAGATTGTTCCCATACGCTGGCTAGTGAAAAACTTAACAGGTAGATTGTTCCCATATGCTGCTAGTGAAAAACTTAGTAAGTAGATTGTTCCCATACGCTGCTGGTGAAGGACTTAATAACTAAGCTGTAACTTTGATTTGAGTGTCTGTTCTCATGTTCCTCTTCCTGTCCTGGTCTTTGTGACTTAGGTCAGGAAAGGGTTCCAGGTTTGTACTGCCATCAAAGAGGCAACACCGAACGGTTTCAGTTTCAATACTTTGAGAACACATCCAGTCAGCGACATCTTGGCTACTGCATTCCTGCGACTCAGGTCAGTCGCATATTCCCTCTCTAAAATTGTGCTGTGAAAAAGAAAGAAAAAAATGAAAGTCTGTGTGTGTGTGCGTGTGCGTGCGTGCGTGCGTGGGTGTGTGTGCGTGCGTGCGTGTGTGTGTGTGTGTGTGTGTGTGTGTGTGTGTGTGTGTTGTGGGGGGTACGCTAATTCAAAATAATGGTAAGATTAAAATGAAGACTCAGTCATGTATTGCTTATAGTCAATTTTGAATGGATTTTATTGTGATTTCTCGAAGAAAAAAGAAAAAATGTAACTTTGCTGATAAAGGGAGAAAAACATGCCAAATCATTGAAAAGATCTTTAGGTGAAAGAAGTCAGCTGACTTTTGTGGAGAATAGATTTGTCCACGCTCTGTAAGATTGCATTGTAATAATCCAAAGATTATTGTTTTGCCCTAACTGACTTTAACCTAGGGCTGTATTTATTACAGGCTCATATGGAAAGACTGGGATCACAAAGTCGAAATTCACCCATATACTGGATGTTGTCAGGCACACGGAAAGAAAAATTTTAAGCGCCTGTGTAGTTGAAAGGTTAAGCGCGAGCGAAGGGAGTTAAATGTGTGAAAAGAAACGGCGTAGGATTGTCGTTCTTAAAGGGCAGGTCACTTCCTTTGTTTTGAAAGTGAGCTGTGTGTTAAAAAAATGGGGTAAAAAGCTAAACACACTGGAAGTGAGTGTGGAGAGAGATTCGAGCAACAGCGCTGATAGAATGGAAAAGAGGCCGCCGACTGTCAGGCCCATTTAATACAGACATGAGTCTGTAACATGCTAATGCATGTATTTTGCTAGGGAGTGATTCAGACAGAGTAAGTATTTGATACAACTTTGAAGAACTATGAAAGTTCCAGTCTTTGTTTTTATGTTATCCATTTTGATCGTGAAATTGGGAATCGAAATTATTTTGTAAAAGTGTTTATGTTGGATTGCTGCTAACTGTGTGCAGTATAGTCATCATAGCTTATTTTGTTTTCTAGCTACGCCGTTATGGTAGCGGTAGTAAAGTAGACGAGGCTGTGACTGGAGGGAGAATCGAGTGAGCTACGGGAACCATACACCCCCCTCCCCCCTGCCAGCCAGAAAGATGTCGGAAGGAACAGCCAGAGACAGCCAGAGATAGTTTGTATGCTGTCCAAACGTGCAAAGGCGAAGTCGGAGATCGCCATAGAGTTATGCTCTGAGGAAACCCAGTGGAAAGGGTAGGTGGAAACATATGTACGGTGTCCACCATAGACGTTCGTGATTGAATGAAGAGGAATGAAGGTACCGATATTTGTGATGAACTGACCCCAGGAGGAATATAAAGCAACTATGACCTGTGAACAGACGGAATAATAAACCCCACCAGTGCTGTGTATGAAAATGGGATAAGAGGAGATACTGGGGGAAATGAACTTTTAAAACCTGGTGTTTAGCGCCTTGTGGTTTGTGTGGAGTTGGATGCATGTTGTGTAATGGAGTATTGGCTGTATTCATGCATGCATTTGTAAATATTTGTGCGTGAATCAGCAGCCTGACAGATGTGTCTCTGAGAGTATGGCTCAAATTTCCTGATAAACACTGCAGGTGTCAATATCTCTCAGGCCTGGCTGACGCCGAGATACATTATGAAAACAGGCGCATATTACAGCCCTGCCATACGGTCTCAGACTGCAATAGTACTCAATAGTATCATCTTTATCATATTCATCCTCATCGATTAGCATGGGAAAAGGTCAGAGACGTTCCGTGGCTCTTCATGCCAGCGCTCATGGTGACCTCAGTTTCGATCTTCTGTCCATGTTTGTGTTCTTAGTGAGTCCAGGTCGAGGGTCGGCAAAACTGGTCATCTCACTGGGACTATGGTTGTATGACGTGGTGGCAACATTGGTAAGTTCACTGGATGGACTATGGTTGGGTGGACTATGGTTGGATGAACTATGGCTGGATGGACTATGGCTGGATGGACTATGGTTGGATGGATAATGGTTGGATGGTCTATGGCTGGATGACGTGGTGGCGCTTCCGATAGGACACACTCATTCATGTTGGCTGTACGACTTAGCAATTATGATCTTTAATACCGGGTTTAGCAGGTGGTGTGCTGCGTTTGTTGAATCAGAACAGGCACCACTGAACACCACCAAAGCATCAGTGCAGAATGCCAGAAGACTTAGGGGGCCAGGCCTCATCCACGTCATAAAACCCAGATACCCTTCTGCTGCCTATATTTTCCCTTTTTTCCAGGCGCTGCCGATGTTTTTTAATCATATGGGCGTCTCATGTTGTGCCGACGAGGTGACAGCTTTAATATTGCCCTTTTCACTACTTTGAATGACGAAAGTTTAAATCGTGTTAGACGTAATCCATTTCATTCATCATTCCTTTCCAGTCCCACACAGCAAGTGGAACTTCAGTTGTCCATGCTATTTACAAAAAAAACAAAAAAAAACATCAACAAAAAACACCATTGAAATCATTCCTTTGTGGTGTCATTTACGTCACTGGGATGCAGACTGGCTCATCGTCATTGACAAGGAAAACGAACATCGATGACAATGACAGGTGCAAATTCAGATTGCGCCTGTTATCTTCGTTGTGATAATAAAACGATAAAACGTCAGTGAATTTTGTTTTATTTGGTTTTCGGGGGGGGGTGGGGTGGGGGAGGTGTTAGGCAGGGAGGTAAAAGGGACACATAAACAGGGACACCCGGCCCTGGTCTGTGAAAAAAAAATGTGGTGAAGAACTGAAACTTGATGTATATAGAGAGCGGCAACTTTCTATTCTGCTAATGCTATACGAGGGACCAAAATTTAATTTTGCAGAGAATCTGGTCTAAGAAAAAGCTGTCTCAGTTCCTGTGCACACCTTTAAGTCCTTTCCTGTTGTACGCAGTTCATGAGCTTTAATTTCAAGCAATTACATGAAGATCTCAACATACACTGCCCGTTTTTGTTTTCAGACAAGTACATTGTATTTTCCCTAGGGAAATGTGGTTGAATAAAAAAAAACGGATACATTTTGGGCAAGGCATTCTTGACATTAACATAATGGATTGGAATTCTGTTGTAGCCCTATAAGTTAACCTTTTTATTCAAACCATGCCACTTTTGGGTGGATAAAAATGTGGAAAATCATGAAGTATATGGTCTGTGAGAGGCAAAAGAGTTCATTTTTTGTTGTTCATTTGCTGCTGACCTTTCTGCCCAAACGTTGCAGGATACGCTGTATCTGAGTTTTTTTTTGTAGCTCTGAGGCCAAGTTCAACACGTACAGAACAGGATTCAGCGCCATGTTGACAGGCAGGGCGAAGGTTGTCACAGCAGAACGGATTCCCTGAGGCGTGGACTGCTGTGCAGGCAACAGCAACACCAGGACAGCCATCAGAAACCAGCTGCAGGCGTCAGTCACTGAAATGTTAATGGTACGACGAGCCAAGTTCAGCCGGTGAGATCTTTGAGGGTCGACCAGAAACACAATGGGGTCGTCATGAACGGCGTTGTAGATGTACACCTGACCTGCCAGTGTCAGCCCCATCAGTAGAGTGTTCAACACGACAAAAACGCGCGTGTCTGTGTGAAGAGCATTTGGAACATAATTCACCGGGAAAGGAACACAAAAGCTGGTCTCATGGTGGAAAGACCAAGGAGAAAGATGTGCTGCAATGGACAGAATTAAGCCCATCCCCCAACACAGGACGCTGAAGCTGACCACGTGTCTTCTGCCCCACACCTGTAGGTCTGGCCGGGCCAGATTCCAACAGTGATTCATCGTGAGACACGTCAAGATAGAGGCAGACACCTGGACAGACAGCAAGTACAGGAAGCTGGACAAAGCACACCAGGAACTATGTCTCCACCACCTGTCCTTCCACAGGTACTGACCACGGAACAGCTGGTCAGCCAGACACAGCCCCAACAGATACACGCC